>JAACNH010001171.1:21133-55348 GCA_019447015.1 Hymenochirus boettgeri
GAGAACTGACTGTACATTTGTAGCAGTGAATACACACACTGTATAGAGAACACTGAGTAGTGAAAATGTACAGTGTGATCAGTGAGAACTGACTGTACATTGTAGCAGTGAATACACACACTGTATAGAGATCAGTGAGTAGTGACAATGTACAGTGTGAACAGTGAGATCTGACTGTATATTATTAGCAGTGAATACACACACTGTATAGATACAGTGAGTAGTGAAAATGTCAGCGTGATCAGGAGAACTGACTGTACATGTAGCAGTGACTACACACACTGTATAGAGGCAGTGAGTAAAGAAATGTACAGTGTGAAACTGACTGTACATTTGTAGCAGTGTAAACACACCTGTATAGGAGAACAGTGAAAAGTGACACATACAGTGTAAAACAGCGAGAACTGACTGTACATTTGTAGCAGTGAATACACACACTGTATAGATCATTGAGTAGTGACAAGTACAGTGTTGATAGTGAAAACTGACTGTACATTTGTAACAGTGAATACACACACTGTATAGAGAGCAGTGGAGTAAAGACAATGTACAGTGTGAACTGACTGTGCATTTGTAGCAGTGAATACCCACACTGATAGAGAACAGTGAGAAGTGACACATAAGTGGTAAACAGCGAGAACTGACTGTACATTTGTAGGCAGGAATACACACATGTATAGAGAACTGAGTAGTGAAAATGTACAGTGTGATCAGTGAGAACTGAACTGTCATTGTAGCAGTGAATACACACACTGTATAGAGATCAGTGAGTAGTGACAATGTACAGTGTGAACAGTGAGATCTGATGTATATTATTAGCAGTGAATACACACACACTGTATAGAGAGCAGTGAGTAGTGACAATGTACAGTGTGATCAGTGAGATCTGACTGTATATTATTAGCAGTAATACACACACTGTATAGAGATCAGTGAGTAGTGACATGTACAGTGTGATCAGTGAGAGCTGACTGTACATTTGTAGCAGTGAATACACACACTGTATAGAGATCAGTGGAGTAGTGACAATGTACAGAGTGATCAGTGAGATCTGACTGTATATATTAGCAGTGAATACCACACACTGTATAGAGATCAGTGAGTAGTGACAATGTACAGTGTGATCAGTGAGAGCTGACTGTACATTTGTAGCAGTGAATACACACACTGTATAGAGAGCAGTGAGTAGTGCAATGTAAGGTGTATTAGTGAGAGCTGACTGTATGTTGTAGTCAGTGAATACACACACTGTGTAGAGAGCAGTGAGTAATGACAATGTACAGTGTGAACAGTGAGAACTGACTGTACATTGTAGCAGTGAATACACACACTGTATAGAGATCAGTGAGTAGCAATGTACATGTGAACAGGAGAACTACTGTATATTTGTAGCAGTGATACACACACTGTATAGAGAGCAGTGAGTAGTGACAATGTACAGTATGAACAGTGAGAAACCGACGGTACATTTGTAGCAGTGAATACACACACTGTATAGAGAGCAGTGATAATGACAATGTACAATGTAACAGTGCGAACTGACGTGTACATTTGTATCGGTGAATACACACACTGTATAGAGAGCAGTGAGTAGTGACAATGTACGTGTGAACAGTGAGAACTGACTGTATATTTGTAGCAGTGAATACACACCACTGTATAGAGATCAGTGGTAGTGAAAATGTACAGTGTGATCAGTGAGAACTGACTGTACATTGTAGCAGTGACTACACACACTGTATAGAGAAGCAGTGATTAGTGACAATGTACAAGTGTGAACAGTGAGAACTGACTGTATATTGTAGCGTGATACACACACTTGTAGAGGCAGTGAGTATGACATGTACAGTGTGAACAGTGAGAACTGACTGTACATTTGTAGCAGTGAATACACACACTGTAAGAGATCAGTGAGTAGTGACAATGTACCAGTTGTGAAGATGAAACTGACTGTTATTTGTAGCAGTGAATACACACACTGTATGAGATCAGTGAGTAGTGACAATGTACAGTATGAACAGTGAGAACCGACGGTACATTTGTAGCAGTGAATACACACACGGTATAGAGAGCGTTGAGTATGACAATGTACAATGTGAACAGTGCGAACTGACTGTACATTTGTATCAGTGAATACACACACTGTATAGAGAGAGCAGTGAGTGTGACAATGTACAGTGTGAACAGTGAGAACTGACTGTATATTTGTAGCAGTGAATACACACACTGTATGAGATCAGTGAGTAGTGAAAATGTACAGTGTGATCAGTGAGAACTGACTGTACATTGTAGCAGTGACTACACACACTGTATAGAAGCAGTGAGTAAAGACAATGTACAGTGTGAACTGACTGTACATTTAGCAGTGAATACACACACTGTATAGAGAACAGTGAGAAGTGACACATACAGTGTAAACAGCGAGAACTGACTGTACATTTGTAGCAGTGAATACACACACTGTATAGATCATTGAGTAGGGACAATGTACAGTGTGATCAGTGAAAACTGACTGTACATTTGTAACAGTGAATACACACCTGTATAGAGAGCAGTGAGTAAAGACAATGTACAGTGTGAACTGACTGTACATTTGTACAGTGAATACACACACTGTATAGAGAACAGTGAGAGTGACACATACAGTGTAAACAGCGAGAACTGACTGTACATTTGTAGCAGTGAATACACACACTGTATAGATCATTGAGTAGTGACAATGTACAGTGTGATCAGTGAAAACTGACTGTACATTTGTAACAGTGAATACACACACTGTACAGAGAACACTGAGTAGTGACAATGTACAGTGTGAACAGGGAGACTGACTGTACATTTGTAGCAGTGAATACACACACTGTATAGAGATCAGTGAGTAGTGACAATGTACAGTTTGAACAGTGAGAACTGACTGTACTTTTGTAGCAGTGAATACACACACTGTATAGAGCAGTGAGTAGTGACAATGTACTGTGTGAACAGTGAGAATGACTGTATATTTGTAGCAGTGAATACACACACTGTATAGAGAGCAGTGAGTAGTGACAATGTACATATGAACAGTGAGAACGACGGTACATTTGTAGCAGTGAATACACACACTGTATAGAGAGTCAGTGAGTATGACAATGTACAATGTGAACAGTGGAACTGACTGTACATTTGTATCAGTGAATACCACACTGTATAGAGAGCAGTGGATTAGTGACAATGTACAGTGTGAACAGTGAGAACTGACTGTATATTTGTGTACAGTGAATACACACACACTGTATAGAGATCATGAGTAGTAAAATGTACAGTGTGATCAGTGAGAACTGACTGTACATTGTAGCAGTGACTACACACACTGTTTAGAGAGCAGTGAGTAAAGACAATGTACAGTGTGAACTACTGTACATTTGTAGCAGTGAATACACACACTGTATAGAGAACAGTGAGAGTGACACATACAGTGTAAACAGCGAGAACTGACTGTACATTTGTAGCAGTGAATACACACACTGTATAGATCATTGAGTAGTGACAATGTACAGTGTGATCAGTGAACTGACTGTACATTTGTAACAGTGAATACACACACTGTACAGAGAACACTGAGTAGTGACAATGTACAGTGTGAACAGGAGAACTGACTGTACATTTGTAGCAGTGATACACACACTGTATAGAGATCAGTGAGTAGTGACAATGTACAGTTGAACAGTGAGAACTGACTGTACTTTTGTAGCAGTGAATACACAACACTGTATAGAGCAGTGAGTAGTGACAATGTACTGTGTGAACAGTGAGAACTACTCAGCACTTTGTAGCAGTGAATACACACACTGTATAGAGAGCAGTGAGTAGTGACAATGTATAGTGTGATCAGTGAGAACTGACTGTACATTTGTAGCAGTGAATACACACACTGTATAGAGAGCAGTGATGTGACAATGTACAGTGTGATCAGTGAGAGCTGACTGTATATATGTAGCAGTAAATACACATACTGTATAGAGAGCAGTGAGTAGTGGCAATGTACAGTGTGAACATGAGAACTGACTGTACATTTGTAGCAGTGAATACACACACTGTATAGAGATCAGTGAGTAGTGACAATGTACAATGTGAACAGTGAGAACTGACTCTGTACGTTTGTAGCAGTGAATACCCATACTGTATAGAGAGCAGTGAGTAGTGACAATGTACAGTGTGAACAGTGAGAACTGACTCTGTACGTTTGTAGCAGTGAATACACCCACACTGTATAGAGAGCAGTGAGTGTGACAATGTACAGTGTAACAGTGAGAACTGACTGTATATATGTAGCAGTAAATACACATACTGTATAGAGAGCAGTGAGTAGTGGCAATGTACAGTGTGAACAGTGAGAACTGACTGTACATTTGTAGCAGTGAATACACACACTGTATAGAGATCAGTGAGTAGTGACAATGTACAGTTTGAACAGTGAGAACTGACTGTACTTTTGTAGCAGTGAATACACACACTGTATAGAGCAGTGAGTAGTGACAATGTACTGTGTGAACAGTGAGAACTGACTCAGCACGTTTGTAGCAGTGAATACACACACTGTATAGAGAGCAGTGAGTAGTGACAATGTATAGTGTGATCAGTGAGAACTGACTGTACATTTGTAGCATGAATACACCACCCTATATAGAGAGCATGAGTAGTGACAATGTACGTGTGATCAGTGAGAGCTGACTGTATATATGTAGCAGTAATACACCACTGTATAGAGAGCAGTGAGTAGTGGCAATGTACAGTGTGAACAGTTGAGAACTGACTGTACATTTTAGCAGTGAATACCCACACTGTATAGAGATCAGTGAGTAGTGACAATGTACAGTGTGAACAGTGAGAACTGACTCTGTACGTTTGTAGCAGTGAATACACATACTGTAGAGAGCAGTGAGTAGTGACAATGTACAGTGTGAACAGTGAGAACTGATCTGTACGTTTTGTAGCAGTGAATACACACACCTGTATAGAGAGCAGTGAGTATGACAATGTACAGTGTGAACAGTGAGAACTGACTGTATAATATGTAGCAGTAAATACACATACTGTATAGAGAGCAGTGAGTAGTGGCAATTTACAGTGTGAACAGTGAGAACTGACTGTACATTTGTAGCAGTGAATCCACACACTGTATAGAGTTCAGTGAGTAGTGACAATGTACAGTGTGAACAGTGAGAACTGACTCTGTACGTTTGTAGCAGTGAATACACAACTGTATAGAGAGCAGTGAGTAGTGACAATGTACAGTGTGAACAGTGAGAACTGACTCTGTACGTTTGTAGCAGTGAATACACATACTGTATAGAGACAGTGAGTAGTGACATGTAAGTGTGAACAGTGAGAACTGACTGTACATTGTAGCAGGTGAATACTACACTGTATAGATATCAGTGAGTAGTGACAATGTACAGTGTGAACAGTGAGAACTGACTGTACATTGTAGCAGTGAATACACACACTGTATAAGATCAGTGAGTAGTGACAATGTACAGTGTGAACAGTGAGAACTGACCTGTACTTAGTAGCAGTGAATACACACACTTATAGAGAGCAGTGAGTAGTGACAATGTACAGTGTAACAGTGAGAACTGACTCTGTACGTTTGTAGCAGTGAATAACACACTGTATAGAGAGCAGTGAGTAGTGACACATACAGTGAGTGCAGTGAGTAGTTACTACTAGTGATAGTAACATGAAGATGTTATTTCTACATTGAAATCTTTTTATCTTATCTGTTTATTTCGTGTTCATTACCAGTTACATCATTATTTGAATCCCTCATGTGAAGTTGAGTCGTCGCTGTTCTGCTTTGAAGGAAATGGATACTATTTTCTGGATATGACTCATGAACTACTATGAGATGCAAATGACCTTTTTTTAAAAAGGCGTTGGTTCAATTAATCAGATGGGTTTATCAAATGTTCAAGTCTTCATCATAATGATTTAATATCATGGAAGAATGACGGTTTAGTAGAGATTTAGTTTTAATTTGATAAAATCTGTAATGTAATTGGGTCATTCATTAACAATGGAAACAGTTGCATGGGAATTTATATGATTGTGTTGGGGAAGTGTCAGACAATCAGGAAATCTGTAATATGGCCATGGTTGGGTGATTTTATACCAAGGTTATATGAATTATAAGGAACATAAGTACAATTATGGCAGGTCTGTGATCATTATAGTATTTCATAGGAAATCTGATAAGGGATTTGCTGGGTACAGTCCATACCCTCTATTGTACTACTATTATTGACTTGAGGAATGAAGATTTTCCCCTGGTGTAATTTGTAACTCTCAACCAACTCAGGGAAGGGAAAACCAACCAACATGCTCAGATCTACAGATACACATAAAGATCCCTAACTACACACAGATACACTTCACATATAGATAATACACAGATACACTTCAATAAAGATATACCGTACACTACATAGATACTACACGTCACTTCACATAAAGAATAACTACACAGATACACTTCCATGAAGAAACTACACAGATACACTTCACATAAGATACTAAAACAATACACTTCACATAAGATACTACACAGATACACTTAACATAAAACTAACTACAGTCGATCACTGCACATAAAGATAACTACACAGAATACACTTCACATATAGATAACTACACAGATCACTTCACATGAAGATAACTACACCTATCAATTCACATAAAGATAACTACACAAATACACTTCACATAAGATAACTACACAGATACACTTACATAAAGAAACTACACAATACATTCACATAAAGATAAACTACACATATACCTTAACATAAAAATAACTACACAGATACACTGCACATAAGATAACTACACAGATACACTTCACATATAGATAACTACACAGATAACTTCACATAAAGATAACTACAACAGATACACTTCACATAAAGATAACTACACAGATACACTTCACATAACGTAACTCCACAGATCACTCACATAAGATAACTACCAGATACACTTCACTATAGATAACTACACAGATACACTTCCCATAAAGATAACTCCACAGATACACTTCACATAAAGATAACTACAGATCTTCTAAACTACCACAGATACACTTCACATAAAGATAACTACACAGATATACTTCACATATAGATAACTACACAGATACACTTCACATAAAATATAACTACAAAGCTACACACTTCACATGAAGATATACTACACGATACACTTCACATAAGATAACTACACAATACACTTCACATAAAGATAACTACACAGATACACTTCAACATAAAGATAACTACACAATACTCATATAGATAACTACCAGATACACTTCACATAAATAACTACAACAGATACACTTCACATGAAGATCACTACACAGATACACTTCATGAAGATAACTACACAGATACACTTCACAATGAAGATAACTACACAGATCCACTTCACAATGAAGATAACTACACAGATACACTTCCAATAAAATAACTATACACACGATACACTTCACATAAGATAACTACACAATACTTCACATAAGATCCTACACAGATACACTCACATGAAGATAACTACACAGATACACTTCACATGAAGATAACTACACAGATACACTTCACATAAAGATCCTACACCACACTATACATTCACATAAATAACTACCACAGATACACTTCACATAAAGATACTACACAGATACACTTCACATAAAGATAACTACAACAGATACCCTTCACTAAAGATAAATATACAGATCACACTTCACATAAAGATAACTACACAGATACACTTCCCATAAATAACTACACAGATAACACTCACCATAAAGATAACTACACAGATACACTTCACATAAAGATAACTACACAGATACACTTCACATAAAGATAACTACACAGATACACTTCACATAAAGATAACTACACAGATACACTTCACATAAAGATAACTACACATATCCAAACACTCACTAAAGATAATACACAGATACACTTCACATAAAGATAACTCACAGATCACTACTAAGTAAATCAGATACACTCATAAAGATAACTACACAGATACCTTACATAAAGACACTACAACAGAACACTTCACACTAAAGATACACTATCACAGATACACTTCACATAATCCCCTCCACTCTTATTTTTTCTTCTTTATATTTATTCTACCTATTATTTATTCTAACCATTTAATGGGTTAGGAGCATTTAAAGGACCCTCCATTTACCAATGATGTTTGCTTGGTTCAGTATTTTTTACCACAACAGATTTTAGATCTGCAGCATTGGCCTAAAAGTGGAGGCAGCGAACTTCAGAAAATCCGGTCCGATTTCAGATTTTTTAAACTGAAAAATGTTTGAAAAACTCGAAAATCCAAAATCGGACCGAAATGGTTGAATATTCACTATTAACTGTAAAGGGCTATGTATTATATATATAAAATATTTAAAAGTTGTAACAGAGTGCTATTACCATTATGATATTGCATAAGTGCCTTTGGAAAAGGACGCTAGTCCGCAACACTCTAATAAACGGATACGCTTAAAATGTTAAAATAATACAATGTCCTTTAAAATTACAGGAACTCACATTAAAACATCATGTTATCCTGTACAGCCAGCTAAATGTATATAAACTGTATACATAGACATCTGCTTTTCTGTTTATGGACTAGTTTCCTTTTTCCATCTCCACTAAAAGCTCTACTGCACATGCTCTCCTAGTCAGTGTCACAGATTCTGGGAGGGGCTGAGCACGGGGAGAGGGAAATCAGACTAAACTAGGAAAGGCTGAACATGATATAAGGATATATGGTGAAAGGGAACCACTGGGACCAAAAAGGATCATGTTCCTGGCACTCTAAAAAATATTTATTTGTACTTCAGTGTTCCTTTAATCTCCACAGTGTATTAATGTTAATCCATTTTGATCTTTAGCAGCCTAGGGGTCAGTGCTCAGATAACTGTCTACCTGGATTTAGAAAGGCCCCTAGATCGGAGCCCAACATCAATGCTGTTATGACTGTGTCCCATGTCCCGAGGGAGAGATCTCCAATACGACTGGTATTAATCTTTTCATTTATAAATTGAAATGCCAGACAAGAAGGCTTTAAAACAATAACATACACATTGTTAATTTTGGGTTAAAAAGATAACACAGTCCATCACACCTGCCTAGTAGTGATGGCCCAGTTCGCGATCCAAACCCGAATCCACGGCGAATTTACCTCGTTCGGCAGATATCGCGGATTTTCCGGTTTTCCCGCCTTCCGAACTTCCCGAACCGCGTTTTCGAAAATTTTCGAAATTACGAGATTCTCGTATTTTCGATATGCCCGGAAAAAACATATTTTCAAAAATGTTCGAAATTACGAGGATTCCCGTATTTTCGAGGATTTTTTCATTTTAATGGGTCCGCTCGCGGATTTTCGAAAATTCGTGGATCCTCGAGCGGACCGGATTTTGAGAAGTTCTGACATCTCTACTGCCTAGACAGATATTCACCAGCTTTAACCATGATATTTGGTCTGTCAAATGAGACATGAAGTCCTCTTCACTTCTCCATTCCATTTCTGATCCTTGCTTGTTTACCAGGCTTCTTGCCTTTGACATTTGCCTGAATAATGACTACTGAACCTTTGTGGTCTGCCTTGGCCTCTAGAATTTCACTCAGCCTCTGAAGTCTGCTGCCTGCTCTGACCATACAGATCTCTATCTCTGAGTATATGCATGCCCTTATATACAATTGGTTCTTGACCAATCACATTTTAGGGGTGTACCTAGGAGACACAAAACAAAACAGTCCTCCAGTAAAGCTTCTGCTTTCATACGAACTGCATCCATAGACAGTAGCTTTCAACACTCAACTGCTGTATATAAGCATCCGAGTTTAGGTTCCTGGTGGTTTTTGTTTGGTAGCTTTCTTACTAAACACAGCTTCACAATATCTGGTGATCAGTATCTAAATATATATGTGCCCAAATACCAAGCCCACCACAGGTGCACCCGGAGACCCCCCACCAGGCAAAACAAAGAGAAGAGAGGAGCCTCGAATCGCTGCATACTTTGCAGTGGTTCAGGTAACCTACCAACCTCCAGCAAATAGAGTAATCAACTGTGTATATAGTATAATAAAGCACATGATACCTAAATCAGATAATAATAAAAACACATAATTTATTATCAATAAACAATATATATATATATATATACAGTGGCCAGCTGCTACAATCCCTAATCCTATAAAAATACCTGTAAAAAGTGCACAGATATAAACAAAATATATGTAAAACCATATCCAAGTATTTAATAATAGATGTTATATAAATAGCTGATATGGACGAACTTCCTTTAGTAGACACTACTGCAGATATAATCAAATAACAACTTTAATCAAATAACTCCACTATTTCCCCACAAGCACTATTTAACCTAATCTCAGGTTTTAAAATTCAAGGCTGAACCTGAAAAATCACAGTTTACATTCATTACTGTATGCTTGTGAAGCACTCTTACCAGCCGAACTGACCTCAACCCAGAACAGGTGTGTGCCTCACTGGACTTGTGCCTATACCACCTATTTCAAATACAGGGATAAGTTCTATAAGCAAAAACATGGATGTTCTATGGGATCTCCAGTTTCACCACATTGTAGCCAACCTTTACATGGAGGAGGTAGAAACACAGGCGCTTAATACCTTTAAGGGCATAGCCCCCAGCCACTGGTTCAGATATGTTGATGACACCTGGGTTAAAATACACCAGAAGGAAGTACAAGCTTTCACAGAACACATTAATGCGGTGACCAAAACATTAAATTCACAAGGAAGAGGTACAACACACAAACTGGCTTTCTTGGACTGCTTGGTAGAAGGTAAGGAAAATGGTAAACTGGAAGTAGAGGTTTCCAGAAACCACACACACAGATCAGTATTTGATGTTTGACTCCCCCACCCTTTAGATCACAAGCTGGGGGTCATCAGAACCCTGAAACACAGAGCCGAGAACATCCCCACTAGCACAGAGGGGAAGGATAAAAAATAACATCTCAGAGGAGCCCTTAAAACTTGTGGATATCCAGACGGGCCTTTGTCAAAAGAGTGGAAGGAAAGAAAAGAACACGAATACCAACAGTGAAGGGGAAAAGCAAGACAGGAGGAAGAACATGGTCATCCCATATGTAGCAGGGGTCTCCGAGAAATTAAGAAGAATTTTCAAAAACACGTATCCCTGTCTGCTTTAAACCGAACAACACACTGAGGCAGCAATTGGTACATCCGAAAGACCCAATCCCTAAACACAAGAAAAGCGACATCATATATGCAGTGCAGTGCAGTGAGAATGCTCTGATTTGTATGTGGGGAGACCAACAACAACTGCATCAACGTATGGCCAGCACAGAAGGAGCCAATTCCTCGGGTCAGGACTCAGCCGTGTCCTGCATCTTAAGGATAAAGGACATACCTTTGAAGATTGTAATGTTAACATATTGGCGAAGGAACGTGACGGGTTCAGAGAGGTGTTAAGGAGGCCATTTATGTGAAAATAACAGAAACCAAGCCTAAATAGAGTGGGGGGGTTCGACCCCACTGTCTGCCATGTACAATGCTGTTTTAACAACCTTACTCTGGGCGTTCTTAACACCTCTTAGCCACTATCCAATCACACCCTTAACACCTGGCTGTGATATGCTAATTGGGATTTTCCAGGGTACATATTGCCACAATTCTTGTACAAGTCATTCTGAATTAGAAAGCCAGTCGGATGACTAGCGAAACGTCTTCAAGAACTAAACTTCAAGTCCAGTTGATCTAATTGAATACAACAGTATTCAATTACTGTAGTTTGACATCAATGCGCCTTGCTAATACATGCAGGGGCGCTGCTTCTATGAGAAGTTAAGACTTTTGGTCCCAGGCAGTGTCCCTGTATAAGAGTAGAAAGCACACAGTTTTAAATGGCATATTAAACCCCCCCCTACTCTTAGTTTCTTAAACTGCTATCAGCCATGCAGAACAACCATATGCAGCAGAAGAGAAAGTATGGGTCATTAACACTACATAATGGGCCCACACTGGGGGAAAGTATGCCATGTCTGCAGGAGGATAGGTCATATTGATCTGTCTTGAGAAAGGGGGTGCAGCCCCGAACATTGACTTACAGTAATAAAGATTGTAAACGTTAAATCTGGTGTGGTGGAATCCATCCCAACATTGCAGGAGGAGAGGGGAATTGAGTCGCAGTTGCAATGCAAAGTATAGTGTATGCTCGACTCCTGGCGTAAGTTAACACTTCTCTGACACTTATTTTATTTAACTAGTCTATGGGCACTTAATTAAATTTACCAGTCTGTGGGGCACTGTTGTTAATGTACAGTACCAGTCTGTGTGTGCTTTATATTAAATTTACCAGTCTGTGGGCACTTGTTGTTAATGTACAGTACCAGTCTGTGTGCTCATTTATATTAAATTTACCAGTCTGTGGGCACTTGTTGTTATGTACAGTACCAGTCTGTGTGCGCATTTATATTAAATTTACCAGTCTGTGGGAACTTGTGTTAATGTACAGTACCAGTCTGTGTGCGCATTTATATTAAATTTACCATTCGTGTGGGACACTTGTGTTAAATTTTCCAGTTTGTGTCATGCTAAGTTAAAAGAACCCAATATATTAACCTTTATGTCCCCCATTCTGCAGACTCTCATTGCCACTTTATCTGATTTTAAATTTCTTACCTGTTTTCATTGGTAAATGGACTGTGGACTCACCAGAAGTTTCCTCTGTATCCGGTGGGCGATTCCATCCTTCTTCTACACAATTGGTGTTATTGGTTAATGTTCACAGATATTTGCTCTCTGCAGACACAAAATCAAATGTTATGTGCTTCATACTGTATTACTACATTCACCCAGAGTTTTGTGTGCGCACAATTGTATCTGTGTGTGCAGGCCTGCTGAGTTGTATGTGCACATCTTAGAGAGAACACTCAATGAGGTGCAGTAATGTCTGCAAATTGAAGTAACAAGAAGGGCATTGATCAAGGGTACACATTGTAAGTGGTGAGGACAAACGAAGTCGAAGATTCCAGACCTACAGTGGTGGGACTGGCAGAAGAAAGTGTGACTTTTCCTGGGGTGAGGGGATTAGAGTGCAGATATCATCTAATTTAGATCTAAAGTAGTGGGCAAAATCCTGGGGAGCGTTATGGAATAAAGATAGTCAGTAGGAGGCTGCAAGAGAGTGTTAAATAGTGACAATAATGTGGGTTATTTTTGTTATTGTTTATAAGTGTACTAAAGTAGGAGTGTTTTACGGCTGAAACAGCCGAATTAAGAGCTTTGTAGTGGTTAAAGTCTGCATGACTTTTTCCACAGCTCAGCTGCACGATGACATAGCATGGAACTTGGTATCTGAATTGGGTTAGCGGGTGACATTTGTGAGTTTGTAGGAAGGCAAAGAACTCATAGTGTGGATAAGATCAAGTTATACCAATGTATAGGGAGTCAGGTTAGGATTAGAGATGGATGAAACTGCTAAAATCCATTCTGCCTGCGGATTTTCAAAAATAATATAGGGACTTCGAAACTTCGTAATCCGCAGGCGAACCCATTAAAAGTCAATGGGGGGAAAAAACTGTGCACAGATCCACCTAAATACAGGAAAACGGTCTGGGGAACACTTACATATATGCAGAAATAACTTTCCTCACCATCAAACTGTTTTTCGAGCTTCTATTCTATCTTTGATGGTTACCGAAATTTTAATTTTCAAGGATTTTTTGAAATTTTTGTAAAAATGATACAGTAACTTACTGTAAAGTACTCTGGGACCTGGGAAATGGTCTGGGGATTGGGGAACAGACAATCAGATGCTATCTGAAAGAATCTTGGTGCAACCAATTCTAATTGTAAAAGAATCTGATTGGTTAGTATTCCAATTAGATTCTTTCTGAAAAATTTGATTGTATCCAATCAGAATTGGTTACATCAAGATTCTTTCAGAAAGATTGGTATGGTAACTACTAACTACCATCGGCCGGGGGGTCCCGCCACACTCACAACCCCCCTGTTTAAAACAACTGTTCGCGCATATGAATGAAACATGTGGCTCCATCACCTGTTTAAAAGACCGGAAGTTGGAGTTTGGTCTTTTAACAGCTGATGCGCTTATGATTTAAAAACAGCTGATCATGGAGGGGGTGGGTCAAGGGCCTGGCCTCAAAACTTGTGGTGGGGGGGGCCGGGCCCTGCAGTTACGCCCCTTACGCCTCTGTTGGTTACAATCAGATTCTTTCAGAAATAACTGATTGTAACCAATTCGGGTATCATTTTTACAAAATGTTCGAAAATTCTTTGAAAATTCTAATTTTCAAAAAATTTTGAAGTGGAATTCTGCAAAATCGCTGATCCACGATTCTATCCATCTCTAGTTAGAATCAGAAATGAGGCAGAGAGGCTAGAACTGAGAGAGGATGAGAGAGCTGGAAGGTCTATTGTACGGGTGTTGGGAACAAGGACAGTAGATGGAGAGTCAGGGGAAGGGGAGGTAGGTGGTGAGAAAGTAATTAGATTGTGATCGGAGAGTGAGGAGTTACTAACAAACTGAGAGATAGAAAGATGTTAGTAAAGACCAAGTCCGGAGGTGACCATCCTTATGGTGCTAGTGTTGGTCACTGCTGGGAGGAGAAGGAGGATGTTAGGTGGAGAAAGCGAGAGGGCCAGCAGCGCTGTCAAGGTGACTATTGAAGTCACTTAGAATTATAGCCGGACAGTCGGAGGAAAGAAAGACAGAGAGCCAGGTTTGTAAGGAAAGTGTCTGGGCTGAGACAGAAGGGGTCTGTATACAACTGCTACCCGTAGACATAAGGGGTGAAAGTTGGACAGCTGGACTTCAAATAGGGAAAGCCACAGAGGGCAGAAGAGAAACAAGTTTAAAGCGCAAATAGGGGAAAAGAGAAGACACCCCCCCCCACCACACTTACAATATATTTACCTATATGATGACTTTCTGGGCAATGATACACCCAAGGCACACTGTAAATACAATCTTAGTTTTACTGATAGCTTAGGCTTTAAATGCATGCTTAAAATGACGTGCTTGTTCATGGCATCATGATGCCAGGCGCGCTCTGCGAACAGAGCACTAGGATTTGGCTAAGCTTCGGGGGATCTCATGGGCAAAGGTGAACCCGGACATGACAAAAAGGAGTAACACAGACACATTTAAAGACTAAAGGTAGGTATAGCAGCCCCACTTTACCTTTACAGTGTACATACACTTCATCGTTTATATCTGTAGTTTTCTGATCTTTATAATTCAGATTAAATCATATTTAACAAACTCAAACCAGTTTTTTTCCTGTCAAAACAAGGAATAATATCATTAGAGAATTGTATCGTGTTGGCCATATGAACTTAAAGACGTTATGGAATAAAGGAAAGTATACTTGTGAAGTAATGACTGCTCCCTTAGCATTAACTCCCCCCCTTGATAAACCCATGTTCAGAATGGAAGAATTGTCAGTGACATGACTGTGGGAGGACCAGAAGTCAGTTACTGAATGAGTGTAATTCTCCTTTACCATAACATGTTTTTAAAAATTAAATTAATTTAAATAAGCTTTTTACTTATTCAAGCAGTGATTAATAGTATTATCGCTTTGCTTATTTAAATTTTACTTTGCAGTCTGAATGACTAAGCCCTTGTAAAAGAATGATATAGAGTTTTATTAGATTTCTAATTCCTTTATTTCATCATCAATCTTACAGACAGTGTATCCTGCACAGATGTCCAGATATGGAATGGCCCAACATGGGGAGAATGAGTGTATAGCGAGGACAGAAGAATTCTTTCCTACACTAATGATTATTTCCCATCATCTTTTTTATTTTCTCTCATTTCTCTTTTTCCTTATTTCTTATTTAATGGTAATTGTTTTCATTAAATCATGGACACTCCTATTGTCAGGGCAAATAACCGGAACCTCAGCTCCTTCTCCTGGTCTCCATCAAGTTGAGTTTCCTCACCGTGTTCCTGTTCCTCGGTCGCCCTGTGGATTAACCTCATGTTACGTATAATCGTTTTGGAATCACTTCTCATAGCTGTCTCTTCTCTCCTGGCCAAGACTATCATGGTTTACATTGCATTCAAAGCCACCAAGCCTGGGAGCTCCTGGAGGAAATGGGTGGGAGTCAACTGTCCAATTCTGTAGTCTTGTTCTTTTCATCAATTCAATAATAATCTGTATACTTGGTTAACCTACTCACCCCATATCAAGAACTGGACATTCACACTTACCCTGGTACAATCATCATCAGTGTAATGAGGGATCATCTATTGCCTTTTACTCAGTTATCGGTTATATGGGGCTTCTGGCAGCTGTTAGTTTTGTTTTAGCATTTTTAGCTCGGACACCTTACCGGACAGTTTTAATGAGGCCAAGTACATCACTTTCAGTATGATGGTCTTCTGCAGTGTTTGGATCACAATGATCCCGGCCTATCTGAGCACCAAAGGGAAAGTACCGTCTGTGTGGAGATATTCGCCATACTGACCTCAAGTGCTGGACTTTTAGGCTGTATCTTTCTACCAAAATGTTACATCGTTTTATTTAGACCTGAAACAACACAAAATCATGTTTACTGGGAAATAGAGCCCAGTGATTTAAATGTATTTAACTGTCTAATGTTCTAATTTATATAGAGATAACTATATATTTATATTGACATAGGAATTTATAGAGATAATTATAAAACTAATGACTGTGCTAAATATAGTTTACACAGACTTCTCTATTATATTCCAAGAAGGTGGTGGAAAATAAACTGTATATCTCTGTAGCTGTATTTATACAGGTTCTCCTGTCATTAAAACAACTTTAATTCTCTCTTACCAAATTCTTTATTAAACCAACATTGAATCAAAAAACGAACCTGAATTAGAATGATTCTTCATTTTCCAGACTGTCCATAATTGCAAACAGTTAAAGAAATGGTCAATTAGAATGTGGATTTCTACAGTTATTTAAAGGGCATGTCCAGCATAAATAAACTTTAAATATTCTGGTAGAGGACCCCAAATCCCCATTTTTGCAATCTTAGAAATCTCAAAGCTGCCCTGAAGGGACTTACCTGACCAGGTAGTCCTGCTTCAGTTTCAAGCAAAAACAGGAGCAGAGCGCCTCTGCACTGACAGCTGCTCTACTCCTGGTATTGACTGTCAGGCAATGGGGTGTGACATCACATTGCACCTTAACTGATCCGTAACCAGGAAGTAGAGTAGCTGCCAGCCACAGAGCAGAGAAGGAGCTTTAAAGGACAGAAGGACCGGGATAGGTAAGTTGGCACCAATCCTGAGGACAGCCGATGTTGGCTGAAATGCGTTGATCCCTCGTTCAACATTTTTTTGTGGCATCTGATACAAGTCCTTGAGTGCCCTGGGTTCTTTTGCTATTCGGAGTGCTTTGAATAGTGAGACCATCAAGAATAGAAAGGGAAAGTTTAAGATAAAACTTTGAATTTGGCTTGAAAGACTGCACTTTGGAAGGGAATGTGTGTTGTTTGTGCTGAGATTTTAAATCTCAATAATGCCATTGATGAGGACATGTTTGTTTTTTTTACTTACCCTTTAATATGGCTGTCACATGAATTAAGCAGGTCAGTTGGTGTGTGTACTCGTGTCAGGTGGGGGATTAAAGACTTTTTTGATGATTGGTCAAAATGTTTTTTTTTTTTATCTAATTTATAACTTATTACCCTTTAATTATGTTTGCCACATGAATGAATGGGTAGCTCAGTTGGTGTATGTACCTGTGTCAGGTTGGAAGTTAAAAAACAAACTTTTTGATTATGATCAACATTTATTTTGACTATCGTTACCCTTTAAGTATGTCTGCCACAGAAATGGAAGGGTAGGTCAGTAGGTTATGTTTTAAAAAACAAACTGTTTTGATGATTGGTCAAGTTAGTTTTTTGACTAACCACACTAATGGGCACTAATGGTTGCCTACTGTGCCTAATGGTAAATCCAGCCTTATGCATGTATAAACAATTACATACACACTTAGCGTGTTCCAGTAAAAATCTATAGTTTATGGAGGGTATTTTTGATTTGAGGGGTTTAGTTTAGTGTGAAAAACTGTTACAAATACATGTTGGTCGATTTTTTCTCTCTATAATTGTTGAGGTAACTTGGTGGCTTTTTTGTGCACACCCAGGACATGCGGGAGAGATTGACATTATTCAGTGGATATTTTTACTTATGTGGTTTTGGGAAGATTTTAAACTTTGAATCATCATTTTTTTTCCTTTATTTTTTTCTGAAAACCTCCTGAAGCATAAAAGTCTATGGAAAATTACATCTGGAATTCTGCACATATGTGTGGAAAAATGGCACCGTTATGTAACTGAAGGTGGGGATTCCAATAATATATAATTTTAATTAGTATAGTTCCAAGGTAGGGATTGTTTAGCAGTACTGTATATACTTAGTATAAGTTGTGGTTTTAGGCTTTAAAAAAAGCCTAAAAATCTTACATCGACTTATACTCGAGTCACTAACCTGAAATCTGGCAGCCGCACGCTTCCTCTGTCTTCTGCATCCACTGTTGCTGTGGCTGCTGTTACTACTCGTGCGCTGGTCTTACCAGCAACTAAAGCATGCTGGGAGTTGTCGTTTCCAAACATCTGAAGTGGCAAGGAATTGGGGGCTTAGTGTATGGGATTCCACTCCATTTAAAGGGCAACTAACGCCTTAAGACAATCAGATTCAGGAGTATGGTATCTATTGTTGCAAAGATTTCATTCTGATTCTGTATTTTTTGAGGCTTTAGTTGTCCTGAAATGGACAGCAGAATTCCAACAGTAGTCCTATACAGTAATAGCCATACTGGATTTGGCTATTACTGTATGGAACTACATTATGGGAATGTAGGCAACTAAAGCCCCAAAACAATACGAATCAGAAGGCAATAGTGGTCATATTTCTACCCTCGACTTATACTCGAGTCATCAGCTTACTCATTTTTTCAGGTAAAATGTGTACTTATACTCAGATGCGACTAATACTTGATTATATACAGTATGTACTTAGAGTGCAGTCCCAATTTTATGTATTTGTTCCCTTGGAGGCTATTTGCTGACCGTGTCTCTGTGTCCAATGATGCCAGTAGGGGTACCGTTTCATTTAGGACATGTAGAAGATTGATATTTAGTGGTTGTTTTTATTTGTTCTGGGTTTGGTAAAGATTTATAACTATGAACGTTATTTGCCTCTTTTTCAGAAGTTTCTACTAACTGTGCGCAGATTTTTGAAAAACTGAAAGCTATTAAAATCCTTTGAATCTTTTCTCTATTGCTTGTAGGCTTGGTCCCCTTTGGGGTTACTTGGTGACTGTGTTTCTATCACACCCACACATGTGGGCATGCCATTTGATTCAGGATATGTGGGGGATTGATAGTAAGTTGTGATTTTCTACTACTCACAATTTTTTTCAAAATGATGATCATTCTATATACAGTGCTGTGGGGCATTATGGGGGCAAAATTTTCTCCAACCATATGCCACCTGTTTATGGGGTGGTGGAGGAGACTTGCCTGTTCACCACCCCATGTATATACAGGTTTAAGTTCTAGAGCTGCTGCTTCCTATCATAGGTATATAGATGATTTTCTATTTATATGAAGGGCACTAAAGTGGAATTTGAAGCGTGGTTGGAACAACTTAATGATAATAAGTACAATTTGAAGTTCACACATAATTTTGGGGGTTATTCAGTACAATATCTAGATCTGACTATAGAGTACAAAAACGGAAATACACACCCATAATTATTGGAAACCTGAAGCTAGGAATACAACCTCTTAGCTAGCTCTAGTCATCCCATGCATCAAGGCACTTCCCTATGGGAGATACCTAAGGCTACGAAGAAATTGCTCAATGGACCCTTCTTTTTATGAGTAGAGACCATATGCACAGCTTGAGAGAGAGGCTATTGTGATATGACCCTAAACGATGCCATTCACAGGGTTCAGCCAATAGATAGTGGTGATCTTTTGTGTGACAACTGGAAAAACAAAATAAAATAAAATGAATAAGAACAAATAGGAGGAATATGTCCTCCTCAGAATGCATTGTTTTCACTACTAGATATAGTCCTCAGTATAAACAATAGTGAATAGAGTGAGAAGGTTTTTACCTGTTTTAGAACAAGACCCAGCACTGAAAATGGTTTTAAAATCTGGTGTCCCAAAAAGAGCAAAATCTCTGAGTGATTTTTATCTCCTAGCATGAATGAAGATAAATCTATTCACAGACAAACTTGGTTATTCTGTAACTATTCATGCAACACGGTGTAAAAACCGGAAAACACATGTATAAATCAACAGAATTCAACAGTACACCCACTGCAAGTATATGGAATATAACAACGTGTTAATTGCAATTCAGATTACCTGGTGTTACCATGCACGTTTTGCCAATTACAATCTGTGGGCTGTCATCACGTTCCTGAACTCAAGGGATTAGGGAACATTCAGGGATATGATAATCAGAATAGCCCAATCGGTAGGCACTTCAAGGATTGTAATAATTCCAATTAACATCAACATCTAAAAGTACAAGGGATAAAACACATCTGTCCAAATAAAGAAATAAAGATAGATTATCACTTCTGGTAAGGCAGAAGTGCAAAGGGATTTTTATGCTAGAAACAAGATTACCTGTCGGTCTAATTCAAGGTATGACATCATTTGCTACATAGATTGGGGATATACCTAGTCCTCATAGTTATCACACATTTGTTTTATCGTATTGACATGGTTGATATATACTTTACCTTTAACACTGCAGGATATTAGCTCAATTGTCACAACATGATCAGGATTGCATATTGTATTTTGTATGTTTCATTGATTTCCTTTTATTTGCAAGGCACTGTATATATTATATAGTAATGAGAATTTGACATATACAATGATAACGTATATCTCTAAGTTATTATCAAGACATAATTCTTTTAGATACTAATTTATTAGTTATAAATTTACATACTAATGTACATACAGAACTAGTCCTTTTTAGAAATGTTTCATAGTTATAGCATAGGATTTTTATTGTCTTTTTTATAGCTTTGTACAATGAAAAAAAAGTGGGGTAGCGGATCCTATAAAAATGAGACCTTAGGGACGTAACGTCAAGCCTGTTACGCTCGAAACGCGCAAGGCGTGTATTGGACTGTGTGTGGCCTAGAAGCCGAATAAAAGACTGATTTTAACTTTCTGGAAGTGTATTGATCTGGAACATCTGTGTGCACTAAACATAACTCCTTAATTGACGGACAAATGAAAAGATTTCTAACTTGAATCATTTATTTTTTCTTCAGAAAATCTAATAAAAGCATAAAGGTCTACGAAGAATTGCAATCTGAAATTCTGCACATACTGAACACATGAAAGAATAGCATTTCCATGTAACTAAATGTGTGTAGATTCCATTTCCAATAATGTGTAGTTTTTTGTCTTGGCATATCTCTGTGGTGTACCGACAGGACCCGACGACTCTGTATTCTATGCGCACAGAGTACAGAGTCTGTTGGGACCTGTCAAAGGACGCGGCAGAGGAGTGAGAGATCGGTAAGTTCCTACTTTGTTCCTGGCTCCTGAACGTTTTATAAAGAATGGGAGGTAAGACACCGCTGCTTTACCTCCTGTTCTTCATAAAACTGAGTACCAAAAATTATTTTACCCTTTAAGATTTTCGAAGTCCAACTGTCTTTACTGCTTTTTTTTAGGAAATCTGCTAAAAATTTAACATTTCAACAAGATTTAATAATTGCGAAATTCTGTATATATAAATTAAAAGTTGTACTGTTGCATAGCTGAAGGTGTTTAGGTTCAAAAATATATACTTAGTGGGGGGTATTTTAAGTTTCAGGGCTGTTTCCTCTGAAAATGTGGAGGCGTTTAAAATTATTGCACTTGTGCATGCATCCCTTTGAGTTAGTTGTTGCCATGTTCTGTGTGCACCCACGCATATGCTACTGTTTAATTCAGGGCATGTGTGGAGATGATATTTATGTTTTTTTTTTACTTGTCAAGTGGGTTTAGGTAGGATTTCCCTAATTTTTTCAAATCTCATCAATAACCTCTATGGATTACGTGTTTCTGAATTCTTCATGTGTTATGAAAGAATGACACCGTTAAGTAGCTAAGAAGTGTAGATTCCAAAAATATATATTTAGGGGGTATTTTCCTTGAAATCAGTGGCGTGACTATGTTAAACCATTTGGGGCATGTGTACCAGATCTTTGGCAAGTGCCCTGAATAATTTAATACAACCTTCCTAATAGGAGTGCCCTGAATCTTCATTGCGGTAGCGCAATGATTCACCATGCACCCATGGTCGGCATAATTTTTGGTGAATTGTTGCACAGTACAACTTTGATCAAGCTTTTGAAATTGACAAAAGTTAGTGAATTTTACAGTTAGAACACCCCCCCCCCAAAAGGTATGTATTATAAGGTAATGTATCCCCTACTATCTAAATTATGAGGGTTTACAGGTCACTGAGCGGTCTGTGTCCATATAAAAGTACAAGGACCACAGACTGAGTTATACAGGGAACTCTGGGTACCACTCATGTATTATAAGGGATAATGTATCCCTACTTAAATTATAAGGATATTAGAAGTCACTGAGCGAGTTCTGGTCTATATAAAGGTACAAGGACACAGACTGAGTTTACATACAGGGAACTCTGGGTACCACTCATGTATTATAAGGGATAATGTATCCCCTACTACTGTAATTATAAGGATATTAGAAGTCACTGAGCGGTTCTGTGTCTCATTAAAGTACAAGGACCCAGACTGAGTTATACAGGGAACTCGGGTACCACTCAGTATTAAAAGGGATAATGTACCCCTACTGTAAATTATAAGGATATTAGAAGTCACTGAGCGGTTCCTGTGTCCTATAAAAGTACAAGGACACAGACTGAGTTACAGGGAACTCTGGGTACCACTCATGTATTATAAGGGATAATGTATCCCCTACTGTAATTATAAGGATATTAAGTCACTGAGGAGTTCTGTGTCCATAAAGTACAAGGATACAGACTGAGTTATACGGGAACTCGGGTACCAGTCGTGTATTATAGGGATAATGTATCCCTACTGGTAATTATAAGGATATTAGAAGTCCTGAGGAGTTCTGTGTCATAAAAAGGTACAAGACACATGCTAAGTTATACAGGGAACTCTAGGTACCACTCATGTTATAAGGAAAATGTATCCTTACGTAAATTATAAGATATTAGAAGTCACTGAGGTGTTGCTGTGCCATATAAAGGTACAAGACACAGTCTGAGTTATACAGGGAACTCGGGGTACCACTCATGTATTATAAGGGCTAATGATCCCCTACTGTAAATTATAAGGATTTTAGAAATCACTGAGGAGGTCTGTGTCCATATAAAGGTACAAGGATACAACACAGGCTGAGTTTATCAGGGAAACTCTGGGTACCACTCATGTATTATAAGGATAATTTATCCCCTACTGTAAATTATAAGAATATTAGAAGTCAATGAGGAGTTCTGTGTCTATAAAAGTACAAGACACAGACTGTGTTATACAGGGAACTCTGGGTACCACTCATGTATTTAGGGTAATGTAATCCCCTACTTAATTAAAGAAATTTAGAAGTCACTGAGGAGTTCTGTGTCTATATAATGTACAATGACACATGCGAGTATACAGGGAACTCTGGGTAACACTCATGATTATAAGGGATAAGTATCCCCTACTGGTAATTATAAGAATATAAGAAGTCACTAGGAGTTCTGTGTCTATATAACAGGTACAAGGACACATACTGAGTTATACAGGGAACTCTGGTACCACTCATGTATTATAAGGGATAATGTATCCCCTACTGTAATTATAAGGATATTAGAAGTCACTGAGGAGTTCTGTTCCATATAAAGGTACAGGATACAGATGATTATACAGGAAACTCTGGGTACCACTCATGTATTATAAGGGATAATGTATCCCCTACTGTAAATTATAGGATATTAGAAGTCACTGAGGAGTTCTGTGTCTATATAAAGGTACATGACACATGTGAGTTATACAGAAACTCTGGTAACACTCATGTTATTCTGTACTTTTCACTCCTGGAAACTAGCCTTAAAATAAGCAGCACTATAAGAAGTCTGTGTAAATGTAGATTTTAGGATTCTAATTAGATAACACGTAAGTGGTTTGGGTTCCTTCTGTCCCAGCAGTAAAGACTCACATTGCAGCAGTTGACTAGAGATGGTGGAACTTTCGAAAAGTTCGGGTCCGTTTTCGAACTTTCGAACTAAGGAGAGTTCAAAAGTTCGAAAACGGACCCTTAAAGTCAATGGGAGTCAATAGTTCGAAAAGTTCTAATGAAATACAATTAAATATCATGGTAACTATATGTAATGGCTGTGGGACCTGGGAAAATGGTCTGGGACCATGTTTGAATATCAAGGACATTCCACAAATCAATTTACTCTCACTCCCGCGCTATTTTCGAGTTCGTTCTCGCGCCTAGATACCATGTACATTTTACTCACGGATTTCATGATCGCGTATAGGCTTTAATGGACACTTTACTCGCTGATCTGATTTCTAACCTAGATACCATAGACATTTTACTCGCGTGATTCGATGCTCGCATATAGATAAAATAGCCATTTTCTATGCATATTTCTCGAAAGTCCAAAATATTGAAAATCCGGGTCCGGGATATTTGAGAAGTCAATTCATCCGAATTCGAATATTCGGCTCGAACCAGGTTCGAGTTCGAGTTCTAGTCCATCGCTACAGTTGACGTGCTGTAATTCTAGCACAAGATATTTTATACTACCAGAAAAGAAGTCACAGGCAGGATAAGCAAATTAACTTTTTTGCTATTAATCTGCCACCAACCAAGCAGAAATTACAAGCAACATTCTGATTGTTGCCCCATATTTACAGCACTGACACATTTGCACCTCCTATTGTATCAGTTCCAGCAGCTTGAAACCTTGTGAAAATCTTAACAAGCTCAGTGATCTTAGACATGCTCAGTATTGTTTCCTGCCCTTAAGCTGGTAAATATGACTGGCGGTCAACAATCTAATGTTGTGGTGGAGTTGCCAGATCACTAATGACCCCAACAGTGCTGCCCACACGTTAGATTGATGCCAACAAAGTGGTTGTTTTCCATTCGGCTGGCAATATCTAATATACATACTTGGCCTTAACGAAGGGGAAATAAAACTATAACGAGAGGGATTTCTGTTTAGTAAAGATTCATTGAAATCATTTTTTTTTAAATTTTTTTAAACTGTAAGTTGTTTTTGTAAAGTTTTGCCATCTTGGGAATGAAATTGTTCAGTAACTTGCTGTGTTATTCATAGGTTTTTCTGGGCTCAGCCTGTAATTATCAGTGATATAGTTTATTTAAATACAAAACTGTGATCTCAGTTCCCCAGCGTCTGTGTCTATATCCATTCTCTGGTCTCATAAAATGAGGATTGTACGAACCCTTCTCCTTACACACTGTCTACAGGTGCAGCAATCCTCTATCCTCTATGACACTCTGTACTGCTAACTGCTGGGAAATGCTTTTATCATTTGGCTCACTGAGAATAATATCCTCTCCATGGTTTATTACTGGAAGTTATGTGTTCGTTAAATACTGGAAAGTGGTGATATGTCAATTTGTTCTGTGTGGGGACCCACTAGATCTGGGGATCAGAGTTCAATCCTGCTGTCACCTAGGTCAATAAAAGTGCTTGCAGAATATGAATATTCGGAGGAAGGTGACATTATAATCGCAGGTGTGATGATGTCACTATGGAGACAGAATATAGATTGTCAATGAAATGATGAAGATTTGATTAAGTAGTAAATCTCCAATTCCACTAATATAATTGTAATTATTACATGCAAAATATATAATATTTGGGTTGAATAAGACATACGTCATCCAGTCCCACCATCTAGCAATATCCTCATTCCTGCCTAACTGTTGATCCGAGAAAGGCAAAAAAAACCACCAAATTATGAAGGGGGAAAAATCCTTCCAGACTCCAAGTGACAATCGGAAATTTCCCTGACCAACTCTACTTTATGTATCAATACCAGTAACTTGTAACATCCTTGTTTGCAGAAACTCATCCAACTTTTTTTTAAACTGACCAATGAACCTCCCTAAACAACGTCCACTGAAAAGACAGTTTCCATAGCTTTACCGTTCTCACAGTGACAAACCCCTTTCCCAACTCTACTTTAGTGTATCAATACCAGTAACATGTAAAATTTCTTTTTTGTAGAACTCATCCAGCTTTTTATTAAACTGACCAATGAACCTCATAACAACGTCCACTGGAAGACAGTTCCATGCTTTACCTTCTCACAGTGACAAACCCTTTCCCAGACTCTACTTATGTATCAATACAGTAACTTGTAAACTTCTTGTTTGGCAGAACACCATCCGCTTTTTTTTAAACTGACTATGAACCTGCCATAACAACGTCCACTGGAAGACAGTTACATAGCTTTACCATTCTCACAGTGAAAACCCTTTCCACTCTACTTTATGTATCAATACCAGTAACTTGTAACATTCCTTGTTTGTAGAAACTCATCCCTTTTTATTAAACTGACCAATGAACCTGCCATAAACAACACCACTGGAAGACAGTTCCTAGCTTTACCGTTCTCACAGTGAAAACCCTTTCCAACTCTACTTTATGTATCAATACCAGTAACTTGTAACACATTCCTTGTTTGTAGAAACTCATCACTTTTTATTAACTGACCCATGAACCTGCCATAAAATGTCCACTGGAAGACAGTTCCATAGCTTTCCGTTCCTCACAGTGAAACCCTTTCCCAACTCTACTTATGTATCAATACCAGTAACTTGTAACATTCCTTGTTTGTAAAACTCATCCAGCTTTTTATTAAACTGACCAATGACACCTGCCATACACACGTCCACTGGAAGACAGTTCCATAGCTTTACACGTTCTCACAGTGAAACCCCTTTCCCAACTCTACTTTATGTATCAATACCAGTAACTTGTAACCTTTCCTCTGTTTGCAGAAACTCAACAACCAGCTTTTTAATTAAACTGACCAGTAACCTGCAATAACAACGTCCAACTGGAAGACAGTTCCATAGCTTACATACCGTTCTCACATTGACAAACCTCTTTCCCAACTCTACTTTATGTATCAAGACCAGTAACTGTAACTTCCTTGTTTGTAGAAACTCATCCAGCTTTTAATTAACTGACCAATGAACCTGCCATAACAACGTCCACTGGAAGACAGTTCCATAGCTTTAACCCGTCTCACAGTGACAAACCCTTTCCCCAACTCTACTAATGTATCAATACCATTAACTTGTAACATTCCTTGTTTGTAGTAACTCATCCAGCTTTTTTAAACTGACCAATGAACCGGCCATAACAACGTCCACTGGAAGACAGTTCCATAGCTTTACCATTCTCACAGTGACAAACCCTTTCCACCACTCTACTTTATGTATCAATACAGTAACTTGTAACATTCCTTGTTTGTAGAAACTCATCCAGCTTTTTATTAAACTGACCAATGAACCTGCCATAACAACTTCCACTGAGAGACAGTTCCATAGCTTTACCGTTCTCACAGTGACAAACCCTTTCCCAACTCTACTTTATGTATCAATACCAGTAACTTGTACACATTCCTTGTTGTATAACTCATCCAGCTTTTTATTAAACTGACCAATGAACCTGCCATAACAACGTCCCTGGATAGACAGTTCCCAGGCTTTACCATTCTCACAGTGACAAAACCCTTTCCCCCCTCTACTTATGTATCAATCCCAGTACACTGTACCATTCCTTGTTTGTAGAAACTCATCCAGCTTTTTATTAAACTGACCAATGAACCTGCCATAACAACGAGTCCACTGGAAGACAGTTCCATAGCTTTACCGTCTCCACAGTGACCAACCCTTTCCCACTCTACTTTATGTATCAATCCCGTAACTTGTAACATTCCTTGTTGTAGAAACCATCCAGCTTTTTATAAACTGACCAATAACTGCCATAACACAACGTCCACCTGAAGACAGTTCCTAGCTTACCCTTCTCACAGTGACAAAACCCTTCCCAACTCTACTTTAATGTATCAATCCCAGTAACTTGTAACATTCCTTGTTTGTAGAAACTCATCCAGCTTTTTTATAAACTGACCAATGAACCTGCCATAACAACATCCACTGGAAGACAGTTCCATAGCTTTACCGTTCTCAACAGTGCAAAACCCTTTCCCAACTCTACTTTATGTATCAATCCCAGTAACTTGTACAATTCCTGTGTTTGTAGAAACTCATCCAGCTTTATTAAACTGACCAATGACCCTGCCCTAAAACGTCCACTGGAAGGACAGTTCCATAGCTTTTAAACCGTCTCACAGTGAAAAAACCTTTCCCAACTTGACACCTAAACCTTTTTTCTTCAATCTTAAGAGATGTCCACGTGTCCTCTGACAATGCCCTCGAACAATGCCCCAGATAGTTATTGTATGGCCCGTTAATGTTTTAGACACAGTAATCATATCCCCACACAGTGCCTTATTATCTCCAGCGTACATAATTGTAACTTATCCAATCTGTCTTCATTGTCTGATTGGTTAAAACAAAATTAGCACCATTTTTAAGATAGGAATTAATTACTAGGCCTGTGGTGTCCTTTTTTGTGTCTGTCTTTCTGTATCTGTGTGTAGCGCCTGTGTCTGTGTAGCTGTCAGTGTTCCCTTTTAGGAGTCAAATCAGCAGCTTTGGTGTGTGTGTATCCTTTATATTATCACAAATATTTATATCTCCATAAACATTGCATTGAGTTTTCCTGTGAGCTAAACCGATATGGGAGGTCTAGATATTACATAATAGGAAGGTTGTATGATGTATGTGTGTACTTCTCTGTCGATGTCTAGGCTCTATCTATCTATCTATCATCTGATCACTACTATCTCCTATCGACTCTGTCTATGATCTACTCTATCTAGCTGTTGGCTTTGGATACACGTGTGCTGTGACAACATGTAACCGTATCGTTTCCACAGTTTTCTTGTATACACTTTAAATTCTACTAAGATAACTCAGGTAATTTATTAAACGAGCTCCCTCCCATTCATCCATTGCGCCCTTTCCCTCTCCATTGGGTATCATCAGAGGAAACACTGTACGCCCCTTGTTCGTAAATCCCTTAGGGGACATGGTGTCCAATTTCTGGTATCCATGGTGCCGTCCACCTTAGAATTTCCTACCTGATTTCCTTACTGCAACGGACGCATATCGCCATATTAGGGATTGGTGGGCAGTGGCTCCTCCCTTTAGTGTTGGCCTGTCTGATCACTGGCAAACAGTGGACCTATGATCTGGGGGCCTACATTTCTCGGAAGTGGTGGTCGTCATCACCCGACATAGAACATACTGCACCCGGCATGTTATGAGTAATGATCATGTGCTACTAGTGCAGGTGAAACTTCCCTAATGTACAATTGGGTTACCTGTCTGGGGGTGAGAAACGTCCCCTACAATCAGCTCAACAGGTCACACACAGTCAGGGCATCTGAAACTGGTTTTCTTTGGCTCATGAGTTTGACAGAGGAACGCAACAGACCCTCAAACTCGGCCCTTCTTATACACTTGTCATATATCAGTATTTGGGAAATGGGAATGGTTTGTCTTTCTTACAATTGCCAGTGTTCTTCTTCCATCTTTTTCATTTTCATCAGTTCCCTATTTCTAGGATGGAACTTTATACACAACTTAAACCACCTCCCTGTCACGAACAGGATGCATGTAAACTCCTCTCCATAAACCTATCTAATTGGGCAAGTCTTAATTTTCAGTTTACCTCACTTTACTCGCATGTCAAGCATATGGCAGCTCCCACATTGTTTAAAACTTGGAGGCAATCACAGGGTTAAATTCTGCCTAACCATTTGTAAACTCTGAGCTTCGTTCCCATGCTCTCTCCATTTGGTGTGTGTTTCAAAAGTCCATGGGGTCTTCTAGTTTAGACTGAGCCCAAAAACCAAAGGCATTCAGGCCATTCTATTTCTTAATATGCAGGGTACAGAATGTAGTTCATATTTCCAGCAAATATGTGCAGTTTATACTAATATTTCATGTATTTATAGACAACAACCTGTAGAGCCACGATATTCCTGTAGGAATCCTGAATATTATACTTCTTGTTCATACCACTCCAATACGTCAGTTTAGTATCATTCGATTTGGTAACATGAGTCATGAACAACCAGCGGCAATATTTGTAATTGACATGTACGAGTACTACGTAGATTATGGACTACGGGAAGTTGGGTCTGATGTTCCTCCAAAATTAGAGAATCCTTTCGGACAGAACCAAGCCTCAACCTCTAGAGACCATTCCGCTCCCCTATTTCAGAAAGGGTTCCTGGTAGTTAATAAAAGATGGATGAGTTCTACAAACAACCCACTTCCAAATCATTAATAAATAGATTAAATAGAAGCGGCCCCAACACAGAACCCTGTGGCACCCACTTAGCACTTTAGTCCATAATGATGAAGCCCCATTAACAACTACTCTCTGCATCCTATTCTTTAACCAATTTTCTATCCATGTACAAATGTGACTCCCCAGACCAACAGACCTTAGCTTATACATTAGTCGCCTATGGGGGACTGTATCAAAAGCCTTTGCAAAATCCCTCTGGTTTTAAATGCTTTTTCTTCCTTTCCATTTCCATCTTTCAATCAGAATTCAGCCACATGGGCGCGGATTATATTTTATATATATTATTTATTTAACATTTATTTCCCAAGGGTTTAAATCTAGATGTGAAATGGCTTAAAATCTCCATAAAAAATATGGAAATGCTGCTCAATCTTTACCATGTAATAAACCTGATCTTTTCGCCCACAGACAGACCGGTCTTGGCTTCTGTTCCTTTATATCCCGCATAGGCACTGCTGTTGCTCCTTTGGTGATGCTGCTAGAGGATGTTTGGTCATTTTTGCCCCAGATCATGTTCAGCTGTGTGTCTGTCATCTCTGGACTTGCTGCTTTCCTGCTCTCCGAGACCACAAATGTCCAGCTCCCTGAAACCATCCAGGATGTGGAGATGATGAGGTAAACTATGGCTGCAATGGCTAAATCAGCGGGAACCTTTCCTACAGTTCTATCTAGATCTTCTAAGCTCTGTGATAGATTTCATGGATCTGTACAGGAGAATGAGATGACGAGTAGAGATCTTTACCCCAAAGAGAGAGCAATGTTCTGGGATAGAGTTTCTGGGGAAGGACTTGGACTTGACCTATTTGAGATCCTTTGGGTGAAAGTTGAGTGAAGATGCATTTTCTAGAATTCGCCAAATCCACCAGTCAGGTTTGTTTGGGACTAATGGACGTATGTCTTTATCACAACCTCCAATACTATGTACTATGTACCTTGTTATCCAGACATTATGTAAGGGTATAAAGGTTGACTAGATGGACGTATGTCCTTTACACAACCTCCAATACTATATTACTATGTAACTGTTATACAGCATTATTGGTCGGGTATAAAGGTTTGGACCTAGATGACGTGGTGTCTTTATACCAACTCCATTACTATGTTACATGTAACTGTGTTTCACTGACCCACATTGCCCGTACCAAAAAAAAAAAAAAAAAAAATTGCATTATTCCCCCTGGCCCTTATTTGTATAGAGAAACCACATGTACTGGCCCCTCCAACCACCACTGACAGGCCGATATATAGGCCAATTGTGCGTCTTCACAACTTCAACTTGGCGAATTTATATGTACTTATGGCAAGAAACGCTCATCGCCGTGTTATAAATATGATCGAGCGAAGTCCAAATTTTTGGATAATACGGAAGGTTAACAAACCTTAGAAATCTGCCCCTAGGTCCTAGCAATTTTTGGTAAATTACCCCCTGGGTACCTTTAAAAAAAGAAATTTAATTTCAGTTAAAAAGTTTGGAATAGACAAATCCGCTTATAATGAGATACTAAATGTTTTTTCAACATAACAGCACATACAGTCCCAGGAATACGGTGCAGATCTTCTGTTACCTCTCTGAATGTGATAATAGGAACATCAATATAAATGAAGACCGCCCACTAAGTCATGTGTGAATTGGTGCGAGTAGATCGCCTCCTTGGTGCGAGTAGATCGCCTCACTTGGTGCGAGTAGATCGCCTCACTTGTGCGAGTAGATCCCTCACTTGGTGCTAGTAGATCGCCTCCCTTGGTGCGAGTAGAAACCTCACTTGGTGCGAGTAGACGCCTCCACTTGGTGCGAGTAGATCGCCTCACTTGGTGCGAGTAGATCTCCTCACTTGTGCGAGTAGATCGCCTCACTTGGTGCGAGTAGATCGGCCTCACTTGGTGTGCGAGTAGATCGCCTCACTTGGTGCGATAGATTCGCTCACTTGGTTGCGACAGTAGATCGCCTCACTGGGTGCGAGTAGATCCCTCACTTGGTGCAGTAGATCGGCCTCCTTGGTGGCGAGTAGATCGCATCCTTGGTGGCGAGTAATCGCCTCAACTTGGTTCGAGTAGATCGCCTCAACTTGGTGCGAGTAATCGGCCTCACTGGTGCGATATCGCCTCATTGGTGCGAGTAGATCGCTCACTTGGCGGGCGTAGAATCGCCTCACATTTTCGAAGGCGCGTACTGTGTTGGGACCAGCTGAACACGTAGTGAAGATGCATTTTCTAGAATTCGCCAAATCCACCAGTCAGGTTTACCGTGTTCAGCTGGGTCCTAACACAAGTACTCGCCTTCTAAATGTGAGGCGATCTACTCGCACCAAGTGAGGCGATCTACTCGCACCAAGTGAGGCGATCTACTCGCACCAAGTGAGGCGATCTACTCGCACCAAGTGAGGCGATCTACTCGCACCAAGTGAGGTTTCTACTCGCACCAAGTGAGGCGATCTACTCGCACCAAGTGAGGCGATCTACTCGCACCAAGTGAGGCGATCTACTCGCACCAAGTGAGGCGATCTACTCGCACCAATTCACACATTGACTTTAGTGTGCGTTCTTCATTATATTGATGCTTCCTATTATCACATTCAGAAGCAGTAACAGAAGATCTGCACCGTATTCCTGGGACTGTATGTGCTGTTATGTTGAAACATTTAGTATCTCATTATAAGCGGATTTGTCTTATTCCAAATTTTTAACTGAAATAAATTTCTTTTTTTAAAGGTACCCAGGGTAATTACCCAAAATGCTAGGACCTAGGGGCATATTTATAAAGGTTTGTTAACTTTCAACGTCATTATCCACAAATTTGGACTTCGCTCGATCATATTTATAAAACGGCGATGAGCGTTTCCTTGCCATAAGTACATATAAATTCGCCAAGTCTGAAGTTGTGAAGACGCACAATTGCCTATATATCCGGCCTGTCAGTGGTGGTTGGAGGGGCCAGTACATTGTGTTTCTCTATACAAATAAGGGTCCAGGGGGACATAATGCAATGCCCGACCTGTCTTGCTCTCCAACCTTCTACCGGTCCCTTCCCACCTCTCAATGTTGTTTACCACGGTGCACACGATCCTGTCTGTCATAACCCCTAAAGCTCCCCCTTTCGTCCCCTTTCCATCTCCATGGTTACCAAGGGAAGACTGACCTGTCCTGTCAACCCTAACATCGTCCCTTCCCTATGGTTACCAGGGGAACTGACCTGTCCGTCAACCCAACAGCGGTCCCTCCATCTCCATGGTTCCAGGAACTGCACCTGTCCGTCAACCCTACAGCGTCCCTTCCATCTCCATGGTTACCAGGGGAACTGACTTACTGTCTGTCAACCCTACAGCGTCCCTTCCATCTCCATGGTTACCAGGGGAACTGACCTGTCGTCAACCCTTACAGCGTCCCTTCCATCTCCATGGTTACCAGGGGAACTGACCTGTCCGTCAACCCTACAGCGTCCCTTCCATCTCCATGGTTACCAGGGGAACTGACCTGTCCGTCAACCCTACAGCGTCCCTTCCATCTCCATGGTTACAGGGGAACTGACCTGTCCGTCAACCCTACAGCGTCCCTTCCATCTCCATGGTTACCAGGGGGGAACTGACCAGTGTTGTCAACCCTACAGCGTCCTTCCATCT
>JAACNH010001171.1:64244-95365 GCA_019447015.1 Hymenochirus boettgeri
GGGTAGCCCTTAGTCCTCTGGGTAACCTGATACACTCTGGGTAGCCCATAGTCCTCTGGGTAACCTGATACACTCTGGGTAGCCCATAGTCCTCTGGGTAACCTGATACACTCTGGGTAGCCCATAGTCCTCTGGGTAACCTGATACACTCTGGGTAGCCCATAGCCCTCTGGGTAACCTGATACACTCTGGGTAGCCCTTTGTCCTCTAGATAACCCTTCACATTCTAAGTAACATTTTACAATCTTGGTAGCCCTCTGGGTAGCCCTTGACCCTGTTAACATTTTACAATCTTGGTAGCCCTCTGGGTAGCCCTTGACCCTGTGGATCCATTTTTTCTGTATTACTGTCCCTTTATATATAACAGTCAATGTGCCATTAAGAGGTTTGATTGGACATCCCTGTTCTAAGCTGATCATTCTTTAGTATTTAGAGAAAAGCTTTGGTTATTTTTTCCCATTTCGGTCTTAGTAGTTGTTACATTCTGTGTTAAAGCATCTGGTACAGACAGGCTCAGCCAATAAGGTTGCTTTTGCCCCTGAAGGTTTACAGAGCTACATGTGCTTTAGGGGGCCTTAGCCGCTGGTTTACGTCCTGTGTATAACGTGTCTTATTCCTGTCACAGATGGTGCAGAAGAAGCTAAAAAAAGTTCGCGACCCAGATTTGAAAGATAAATTAGAGCAGCTTGCACAAAGAATGGTGAGTGCTGATTGGTTTGTGCTGGGGCATTATTAGCACACCTGTCACTCAGGTTCCCCTTTTCTTTCTTTAAGGACCAGCAAGAGGCTGCAGCACAGAAAAGACAAAGGCAGAGGGAGAGAGAGTTAGAGTTTAAGAAACAGCAGAGGGAACTCGCTCAGCAAGGGAAGAAACCATTCTACCTTAAACGGGGTGAGTAATGGAGTGGATAACCCTTTAATCTACACCAACATTCTAAATAATAGTGACCTGGAAGCCGTCTGTGTTCAGTGCCAGTTTGTGGCGAATGGTCGGTTAGGACGAAAGCATAAGGGACATGACAGCAAAACATTTCAGCCACCTTGAGATGGGAACAGTTTTTAAACTTAACCCCAATTTACCTAAAGGTGGACACCTGTGACCTTCAGCTTCTCTATTCATACAGAAATACAAACATAGTTTGCACCTTTAGCGGATTTCCTAAAAATGAAGAAGAGATTTAAATTTGGATTTTTCACCTAATCCCCAAATAAAGAAAAAAATGCTACTAAAATATTAAAGGGCATCTATAGTGAAAAAAAACACATTTGCAAAGTTAAATTCATGTACTCTGTGCTGCCTTAATCCTATCTCTGTCGGTGACTTTGTTTTTCCATGGTGTCAGATCTGTGTGCAGCACTCCCCCCTTCCCTCTGTTACCTCCTCCATGTCTCAACTACGGCTAACCGACAAGCTTATCATGTGCAGTAGGAGTTAAAAGTTCCACATCCTATAAAACACACCCACGCACAGTGGCCAATAGAAAGCAAGCTGTCCTGGAGACACGGAAGAAGGAGAACAGTACAGTTTACGTATATCTGTTGTATTCAATTAGATCAACTGGACTTGAAATGTAGTTGCTGCACAACATTGCCATCTTTCCCCACAAAGCGAATCTGAAAAGATGAACACAGTGTTTGCTGAACTTGATAGCTCTTTTAAGAATCCTAGGATGCAATCCATCTGGTCCTGCGCTTTTACCACTGATTTCCCTTTGGTCGTAAATTGAATATCCGTAAACATAATCCTCTGTTTATCCAATGTGAAACTCTTCATTTCCCTCCCCTGCACATGTTACATCCCTACTTTGTAAATGATGCTCAACAGTACAACCGGATGTAAAAAAAACCGGTTTAAGCAGATTAGAGCCCCTTTTTCGGCATCCTCTACTCACCACCTCAGCTCCATTATTTAATGGTCCCAAGATTCTCAGTCCTTCATTTTTTACCATTTTTAGATACTTAAAAACATCTTGGGTTGGAACCTTGCGTTGTTTTTTTCGGGCAATCCCGTATTTTCATTTTCTATTTTAGCTAGTTTAAATTGCATTCTTCACTCCTTATTAAAACTTTTGAAGTCCCCCCTGTAAGCCTGTTCCTTTGCCTTCTGCTTGCAAATTTTAAAAGCCCCTTTTCTTTTTTTTTTTTTTTCCATTTTTCTTCCCTTTGTACCTGAGCGGATGATTAAAGATCCCATGCCAGGAGTGGGGACCCTATTTTTTACTCCTGTTTTCCCTAAGGTACCGATTTGGAAATTGTTATCGTTGTTAATATCCCTTATAAAAGGGTGGTCCCACATCTGGCTATCAGTCATCTTTACTAGAAACAGTTCCCCCCCCCATCCTATTAGCAGGAGCGGATTCCCTTTAAAAAGCAAAAGATTAGCTTTCCTAAAGTTAAAATTTTTTGTTTTGTTAAAGGCCAGGTGCCCTTTTAGTTTTTCGCAACATATAATTAATAACACTAATCATGGTCACTCATTTTTCCCCTATTGTGATGACACTACATCAAGTCACTATTCCCTATTTCAATGAACACTATATCATGGGACTATTCCCTAGATTTAAATGGACCTATATTCATGGTCCACTATGTCCCTATATTCAATGACACTATACTCATGAGTCACATTTCCCCCTATATTACATGACCTATAATCATGGTCCCACTTATTCCTCCCTAATAATGAAATGGACACTATATATGATCACTATTTCCCCTCCCTCCCCTACATTAAATGACACTGAGACTCATGGTCAACTATTCCCTAAATATTACAATATGACACTGGATTCAATGGTCCACCCCTATTCCCTTATTAAAAATGACCCCATATCATGTTCACTATTCCTATAATTAAATGCAACATATCATTGGTCCTAGTCCCTATATTAAATGAACCTAATCATGATCACTATCCCTATATTTATGACACTATAAATAACCATGAAATCACTATGTCCCTTATTAAAAACTGACCACTATAATACACCATGGAATCAACTATTCCCTATATTAATGACCACAGATCATGTCCAGCTATTCCCTATATTAAAATAATTAACACTGCCAATGGTCACCTATGCCCTATATTAAATGGACACTATATCATAAAATCACTATTCCCTATATTAATGACACTATATCATGATCACTGGCCCCACCTTATATTAAAATTGGAACACTATTCAAATGGTCACCTTTCCCTAGATTAATGACACAATATCATTGTCCAACTAATTCCTTCTTCCCTTCTATTCCATGACACTTATATCTGATCACTATTCCCTAATTAAAAATACCCTATATCATGATCACTATTCCCTATACTTAAATGCAACGTAGTATCCATGATCAAACACTATTCCCTATCTGAAATGACACTATATCATGGTCCCTATTCCCTATTTAAACTGACCTAATATCCACGGCCACTCTTCCCTATTTAGAATGACACTAATATCATGGTCCTATTAATCCCTATCTTAATGACACTATTCATGGTCCACTATTCCCTATCTTAATGAAACACTATCCTCCATGATCACTATTTCCCTAAATATTCAATTACACTAGAGTCAGATTCACTATCCCCCTAATAGTACATGACACTATACCAATGATCCCTATTCCCTATAATTAATAATGACCACTCCATATCATGATCACTAATTCCCTACCTTTAATGCACAACTATCAGCTGCGAGTCAAGGGTCACTTTCCCCTAAGCTTCCCATTACCCTTCCATCTCCAAACACATGAGCTTACTGGGTTTATTAGATATCACCAGATAATCCAACCCAAACGCATTTCTTTCTAGTGGACTCTCTCTACCATCTGTGAACGAAACCAATCGCAGAATAGGAAGAATTTTTAAATAACTCTTTATACTTTTTGAGGTGCGTTTGGGCCGTTCCCATTACCTTACTTCCCATCTATTTCAGGGTAGTTGTAAGACAAATCCCCAACCAGAAACATGCCACCAATACCAGCAGCCTTTCGCCAACTGCATATGGATATTCATTTCCCACCCTCTTTCCCCTTCCCCCCGGCCTTTGGCGGCTTTATGACACACTCCCCAAAACACTTAATTTACCTACCTATCTTTGCTTCCTGTAACATTTTGGTTTTTCCCCCATAATGGTTTTCCTATTGTTTTCAGTCTGTTTTTCTATCCTGGCTTGACCTCATCGTTTGGCTTTCCCTCCCCCATCTATTCCAATCGTTTTAAATTTGCTTCAATTCCCTGTTTTTAACATACATACATACCACTCCTCCTCCTCCCTTTCTTATTAACCCGCGGTCATGTTCCCTAAATAAGGGTAACCCTTCAATATGTTAACTGTGCCATCCGTTGTGAATCATTCGCCATGATTCTGCTATACCCAATTCATCCATACCTTTTCCTTTGAGCTATTATTTATTGTCAAGTTCGCCGGGTTTTTTTTTCCCAGCCGAACTCCTTGCATTTGGTAAACCATACATTTTTAGATTATCCCAATTTTGATTTTTACTTTCCAATACATGGTCGTACATGCCTCCTTATCCGCTATGCTCCCCCCTCCTCCTTTTCCCTCCTCCTTCCCATATCCGTTGTGTTTACTAGCCCCCAAGATTCCCTAACTTTCGTCTCAGCTACCCCCTGTGTAGTTTTTTAAACTGTCCCTCACCCTCCCCTCCCCCCCCAATACCTAGTTTTCCAATCTTCTCCATCTCCAACCCCCTAGCCATCTTCTCCCCCCCAAAACAGTTGGGAACCACACAGATCAGTATTTGATGGTTTGCTTTCACCACCACCTTTTACAATCACAAGCCCGAGGGGTCCCAATCAAGACCCTGCAACAATACCTAAACATCCCCACCTAGCACACGACCCGAAAAACATGCCCCACTAGCACAAGATCCCGAGAACTTCATCGCCACTAGCACAGGAGCCGAGGAATCTCCCCACTATCCACGAGCCGATACTCCCCACTATCACAAGAGCCGAGAACATTCCCCCGAACTACTAGCACAGAGCCGAAACATACCCCCACCTAGCACAGAGCCGAGAGCATCCCCGCACTAAGCGACGAGCCGAGAACATCCCACTAGCACAGAAGCCGAGAACATCCCCACTAGCACAGAGCCGAGAACATCCCCACTATCACAGAGCCCGAGAACCATCCCCCACTCGCACAGAGCCGAGAAACATCCCCACTAGCACAGAGCCCGAGAACACCCCACTAGCACAGAGCCGAGAAACATCCCACTAGCACAGAGCCGAGACTCCCCCAACTAGCACATAGCCGGAACATCCCCACTAGCAACAAGAGCCAGAACCATCCCACTAGCAAGACAAGCCCGAGAACATCCATCCCCCACTTAGCACAGAGCCCTAGAACATCCCCACTAGCACAGAGCCGAGACTCCCCCTAGCACAGAGAGAGCCCAGAACATCCCCCCCTAGCACAGAGCCGAAACACCCCACTATCCAGGAGCCAAAACATCCCCACGCAACAGAGCCGAGAACATCCCCACTAACTCCAACATATCAGAAAACATCCCACTAGACACAGATCCGAGAAACATCCCCACTAGACGAGAGCCCGAGAACTCCCACTAGCACAGACCGAAACATCATCCCCACTAGCACAGATCCTAGAAACATCCCCCCTAGCACATAGCCCGAGAAACTCCCCACTAGCACAGAGCCGAGAACATCCCCACTAACACATTCCGATAACATCCCCCCTAGCAACATAGGAAAGTGCCTAGAAACATCCCCCACTACACATATGCCCGAGACATCCCCCATAGCAACAGAGCCCGATCAACCATCCCCACATCCCACGAGCCCGGAACATCCCCACTAAAGACCGAATCCGATAACATCCCCCCTAGCACAAGAGCTAACATCCCCACCTAGCAAACCGAGCCTATAACATCCCACTACACAGAGCCGAGAACATCCCCCACTCTAGCACAAAGAGCTGAGACTCCCCATAGACAGAGCTGGAATAAACAATCCCCACTGCACAGAGCCCGAGAACATCCCCACTAGCCAGATCCCTGAAACAATCCCCACCAACACAGAGCCTTGCAGAACCAGTTCCCCACCTCACACGAGCTTGAGAAAACGCCCCCTGGCACAGAGCTTTTTATAACATCCCCCCTAACACAAGCTTGAGTACCTCCCCTCTAACACAAGAGCTGAAAAACTCCCACTAACCATTCTAGAAAACTCCCCACTATGGGCCCAGAAGCTGAGAACATCCCCCCTATCACAGAGATTAGAACATCCCGACTAACACGAGCTTGAGAACACCCCACTAACACGAAAGCTTGAAGAACATCAATCAGCTAGCAACAGACGCTGTAGAACTCCCCACTAGCACGAAGCTGAGAACATCCCCAGTACACAGAAGCCTGAGAAATCCCCCCACAGCACAAGAGCTGAGAAACATCCCCCCTAGCACAGAGCTGAGAAACATCCCCACTAGCACAGCAGCTGAGAAACATCCCCACTAACAAGACGACGCTTGAGAACATCCCCACTAGCACAGAGCTGGAATAACAGTGTCCCCACTAACACTGCTGAGAACATCCCCACTACCACAGAGCTGAAAACTCCCCACTAACACAGAGCCGAAGAACATCCCACATAGCCCAGAGGCGAAGTCCTAAAGAGCAAAAATGAAACAATCTCAAGGAGCCCTTAAACTGTGGATATCCAGACTGGGCCCTTTTTTCCCAAGGAATTATAAGGAAATAAAAGAACAAAAATACCAACAGTTGGAGAGGGCAAAAGCAGACAGGAGGAAGAACCCTGTTCGTCCCATATTTTAGCAGGGGTTCCCCCTCCCTGAAAAATTAAGAAGAATTTTCAAAAAACAAACAATCGTATCCCTGTCCTGCTTTTAACCCGAACAACAACACTGAAAGGCAAGCAATTGGTACTCCCCAAGACCCCAATACCTAAACACAAGAAAAGCGACATCATATAACGCAGTGCACGTGGCAGTGAAGAAGTGACATCATATACGCATTGCAGTGGCCAGTGCAGATGCTCTGATTTGTAATGTGGGGGCGCAACCAAACAGCAAACTGCATCAACGATGGCCCCAACACATAAGAATCCTTCCCTCCGGGTCAGGACGCAGCCCAGTTGTAGCCAGGGCCAATCCTTCAAGGAATAAAGGAAACCATACCTTTTTTGAGATTGTAAGTTTTAACATACTGGCGAAGGAACGTGAACTGGGTTTTCAAGTAGAGTGTGTATAAGTGGAGGCCCATGTTAAATGTGACAATAAAAGGAACCAAGCCCTAAAACATGAGGTGGGGGGGTTTTCGACACCAACGTCTCTGCCATGTACAATGCCGTTTTTTACACCTTACTCTGGGCGTTTCCTATAACACCTCTTTAGCCACTATTAATCACACACCACAAAACACAAAAGAGACCACCCCTTAACACCTGGCTTGTGAATGCCTACTATGGGATTTTCCAGGACATAATTGCCACGAATTCTTGTACAAGTCCCATTCTGAATTGAGAAAGCCCAGTCCCTGGATTACTAGGCGACACGTCTTCAAAGTAGATTAGATTATCTGATAGTAGAAGATAGATAGATAGTATAGAAGATAGATGATAGATAGATAGAGATGTATAGATAAGATAGTACTAGATAGATGTAGATGAGATGATAGCGGTTGATAAAATTAGATAGATGATGTAGATAGAATGATATATGATGACGATAGATATGATAGATAGATGGAGATAGAAGTAGATAGATAGATAGATAGATAAGATATATAGATGAGATAGTAGAAGCTGAAGATGATAGCTAGAGTTGAGATTATAATGATATGGAGAATGATTGTAAGAGAAAAGATTATGAGGAGATATTATGATACTAGAGATAGAGAATAGATGATGTGATGAGAAGATAGTAGATAGATGATATAAGCATAGAATAGATGTAAATAGATAGATAGATGATAGTAGATAAGTATAAGATGCTCTATAATGATGAGATCAGATAATGATAGAGATAGAGATAGATGTAGTATTATAGATAGATAGATTATGATATAGATAGTATAGATAGATATGATAGTGATTTTAGATAATATGATAGATAGATAGTATAGATAGATAGATAGATAGAGATGATAGATAGAAGATATAGATGAGTAGATAGATAGATAGTTATAGATAGAAGATGATGATAGATAGAAGAGAGAGGGTAGATAGATAGATGATAGAAGGATAGATAGATGCAGAAGATAGATGATCTTCGATGAGTAGTAGCTAAAGATGTATAGATAGATAGATGATGATATAGAGTAGATAGATAGATAATAGATAGATAGATAGTAGTAGATAGATGATAGATAGATGATGATATAGATAGCTAGATAGAGATAGATAGATAGAGATAGAGATATATAGAAGAAGATAGTAGATAGATGACGATAGAATATGATAGATGAGATAGATATTGATAGATAGATATATGATAGATAGAGTATAGAGATAGATAGATAGATAATGCATAGATAAGAGATATGATAGATGGAGATAATAGATAGAATATGATAGTAGATAGATAGATAGATATGATAAGATAGATAGATAGATCGTAGATAGATGATAGTAGATAAGATAGCACGAGCACGGAAGCAGAGGAGGATGAGATAAAGATAGATAGATAGATGGATTGATAGATGGACTGATAGATAGATAGATAGATGATAGATAGACGATTCTGATAGCAGATAGAATGAAGATGATAGACTAGATAGATAGATACTAGATTAAGAAGTAGATAGAGTAGATAGATAGATGATAGATGGATATAGATAGTAGATGATAGATAGAGATATATAGAAGAGATAGTACGATGATAGATTAGATAGATAGATAGATAGATAGATAGATAGATAGATTATATATCTAGATAGAAGATAGATAGATGAGTGGAAATGTAGGATAGATGAATAGATAAGACGATAGATAGATAGATGATTATAGATGAGAATAATGAAGATGATAGATTAAGATATGATGATGATAGGATAGTAGGAGGAGAGTTATGATGATGATGATAGATAGATAGAGTAGATATATAGATAGATAGATGAGATAGAATAGATAGATAGATAGATGAAGATAGGATGGACGGACAGAGGATGGATGTAGATAGATGAATATGATAGAAGATAGATAGTAGATGATAGATAAGATAGATAGATAAGATAGATAGATACGATAGATAGATATGATAGATAGATAGTAGATAGATGATAGATGGATGATCGATAGATAGATAGCGATAGATAGATGATATATAGATAAAGATAGATGAGATAGTAGGATTAGAATAGACTAGATAGATACGATAGTATAGAGTAGATAGATAGAATAGATAGATAGTAGATAGATAGATTAGAGAGAGAGGAGTATATGATGTAGAATAGATAAATAGTAAATAGATAGATAGATAGAGATAGATAGATAGAGATAGGATGATAGATAGCTGGATATAGATGAGATAAATAGATAAGATAGATAGATAGAGATGATAACGAGAGATATGCAGGAAGATGATATAGATAGTAATGACAATAATGTATAGACAAACTATATATTAATAGACAATTAAGAATATAAAAACATATACTTAATAATAGCTAAATTTAATAGATAATAAGAATGATAAATAGATATTTATAAAGTATAGAACAAATAGATATAATAGATATCATGAAAATATCAGAGATGATGACGTAAAGATGATTAGGATACTAAGACGGTAATATAGATATAATGTATAATATCATTAGTATAGAATAAAATAAAATAGATCAGAATTTTAACCTAAAGATAATATAGATAATAGAAGATCAAATTATATAGAATAATATAGTATAATATATAGCATGTAAAAAATCGATAGATAATGCTATGATATAGTACAGCAAGATAGACTGGATAAATAGATTGACAGCAGGCAAGGATATAGACAGAAAGAAGAATTATATCTGAGACAGAATGAAAGGACCCTAACTGGCCTCAGATCTACTTTTTGGATCACTTCATTTTAAAGGAGGACTATAGCGAGTATAAACATTTTTCAGAAAACAGTTAAACTGAAAAGAACCTGGGACATGAGGGTAGGATTAGTATTATCTACCTCCCGTATAATCTCTATGAGGAGCGGACACACAAAGGAAACTGCTTCTGTCGACTTCCTGAGTGCTTCAGCTCTATCTTTATACCAGTAAGGCCCAGGGCCATAACTGGCAAATGAAAAACTGTATGTGCGTGAGCTCCTCAACAAGACAATATGGGAGGTAGGAATAATCAATCCGACTGTATTCACGTTCCTAGCCCACCCCACCTGAGATTTCCCAATCCCCCCCCAGTTGGTCAGAGAACGTAAGGGCCATGTGCATGCGCCCCAGTGATGTCATCACACCGGCCCCGATATAGCGATGGCCGCGATGTGGGTTGGAGAATGGGAAATCTCACGTGGGCAGGGAAAAGAGGTAACACATGGAGAGGAAAGGCCAGAAAGATTCAAGCACAAAGGTAGGGTCTGGAAAGGTAGTAGGGGAAAAAATACACCACTTTATATTTAAAGGCACAACTATCCAGTAATAAAACTTCTTATTTCATTGCACAGCCCTTTAAAATCAAGAAGGTTTCTGTGAGAACTTTTCTTATAAAATATAAGATGAGTTCTGGAGACAAAGTCAAGGATTGATCCGTCAAACGTTTCCATCACCTCCCTACCACTGATGTTAGGTAGGTCATAGTACCAGGATGGTGAACGAATACTTTTTTGAATATGGTATTACATTGGCTTTTTTAACAATCACGGACAATCCCCAGACAAAGCGAATCTGAAAAGATGAGACACAGTGTCTTGCTAGAACTGAATAAGCTCTTTTAAATCCTAGGATTGCAATCATCTGGTCCTGCGCTTATTGATATTAACTTGTATAATTGTTTCCGTACCATATCTCTATCAGCACAGAGTGAATATTCCCATTTATACCCTTATATTATTTACAGTCCCCGCTATAAGGAATAGGATTCTCTATAGTGTATACAGAGTGAATATCCATCATTTTACCCTTCGTGTTATTACAGTCCCCGCTATAAAGACTAGGATTCTCTATCAGACTGTATACAGAGTGAATATCCTCATTTTTATACCCTTCATATTATTACAGTCCCCGCTATAAGGACTAGGATTCTCTATAGTGAATACAGAGTGAATTTCCTCATTTATACCCTTCATATTATTACAGTCTCCGCTATAAGGATAGGATTCTATAGTGTATACAGAGGAATATTCCTCATTTATTACCCTTGTATTATTACAGTCCCCGCTATAAGGACTCGGATCTTCTTAGTGTAAAGAGTGAAATTCCTCATTATACCCTTCGTTATTATTACCGTCCGCTATAAGGAATGGGACTTCTAGTATATGAACAGAGTGAATATTCCTCATTTATACCCTTCGTATTATTACAGTCCCCGCTATAAGGACTAGGATTCTCTATAGGTATACAGAATGAATCTTCCTCATTTATACCCTTCATATTATTACAGTCCTGCTATAGGACTAGGATTCTCTATAGTTGATACAGAATGAATATTCCTCATATCCCTTCATATATTACAGTCCCTGCTATCAAGGACTGGATTCTCTATAGCGTATGACAGAGTGAATATTCCTCATTTATACCCTTCATATTTTATTACAGTCCCCGCTATAAGGACTAGGATTCTCTATAGTGTATACAGAGGGAATATTCCTCATTTATACCCTCAATTATTTTTCAGTCCCCGCTATAAGACAGGATTCTCTATAGTGTATCAGGTGATATCACTCATTTTATACCCTTCATATTATTACAGTCCCGCTATAAGGACTAGGATTCTCTATAGTGTATTAGAGTGAATATTCCTCATTTATACCCTTCGTATTATTACAGTCCCTCCTATAAGGACTAGGTTCTCTATAGTGTATACAGAGTGAATATTCCTCATTTATACCCTTCATATTATTATAGTGCCTGCTATAAGGACTAGGATTCTCTTAGTGTATACAGAGTGAATATCCTCCTCATTATACCCTTACATATTATAGTCCCTGCTATAAGGACTAGGATTCTTATAGTGTATACAGAGTGAATATTCTCTTTATACCCTTCATATTATTACAGTCCCCGATATAAGGCTCAGGAGTCTCTAAGTGTATACAGAATGATATTCCTTATTTATACCCTTCGTATTATTACCAGTCCCGCTATAAGGACTAGGATTCTCTATAGTATACAGAGTGAAGATCACTCATTTATATACCCTTCATATTATTACAGTCCGTATAAGGAATAGGATTTCATAGTGTATACAGAGTGATATTCCTCATTTACACCTTAGTATTATTACAGTCCCCCGTATAAGGACTAGGATTCTCTATGTTATACAGAATGAATATTCCTCATTTATCCCTTGTATTAGTACAGTCCCCGCTATAAGGGCTAGGATCTCTATAGTGGAACAGAGTGAATATTCCATTTATACCCTTCATATTATTACAGTCCCCGCTAAAGGACGAGGATTCTCTATAGTGTATACAGAGTAATATCCTCATTTATACCCTCATATTGTACAGTCCCCGTATAAGGAGATAGGATTTCTATAGTGGTATTACAGATTGAATACAATTCATTTATACCCTTCTATTATTACAGTCCTGCTATAGGCCTAGGATCTCTATAGTGTATACAGAGTGAATATTCCCTTTTTACCCTTCATATTATTACAGTCCCAGCTATAAGGACTTGGATTCTCTATAGTTATACAGAGTGAATATTCCTCATTTATACCCTTCATGTTATTAGTCCCGCTATAGAACGGTTCTGCTATAGTGTATACAGAGTGAATATCCCTCATTTATTGACCTATATTATTACAGTCCCTGCTATATAAGGACTAGGATTCTCTATGTGTTATACAGAGTGAATATTCCTCATTTTATACCCTTCTATTATTCAGTTCCCGCTATAAGGACTGGGATTCTCTATAGTGATACAGAGTGAAATATCCTCATTTATACCCTTCATATTATTACAGTCCCGCTATAAGGACTAGGATTTCTCTATAGTGAATACAGAGTGAATATTCATCATTTATACCCTCATATTAGTACAGTCCCCGCTATAGGACTAGGATTTCTATAGTGTATACAGAGTGAATATCACTCATTTATACCCTTCATATTTTACAGTCCCTGCTATAGGACTAGGATGCTCTATAGTGTATCGAGTGGAATATTCCTATTATACCTTCGTATTATTACAGTCCTGCTTATAGGACTAGGATTCTCTATAGTGTATACAGAGTGAATATCCCTCATTTATACCCTTCATATATTACAGCCCCGCTATAAGGACTAGGATTCTCTACAGCGTATACAGAGTGAATATCCTCATTTATACCCTTCATACTTATACAGCCCCGCTATAAGGACTAGGATTCTCTATAGCGTATACAGAGTGAATATCCTCATTTATCACCCTTCATATTATTACAGTCGCCGTATAAGACTAAGTTCTCTATAGCTGTATACAGAGTGAATATTCCTCATTTATACCTTCATATTATTATCAGTCCCCGCATAGGACTGGATTTCCTATAGCGTATACAGAGTGAATATTCCTCATTATACCCTCATATTATTACAGTCCCCCGCTATAAGGACTAAGATTCTCTATAGCGTATACAGATGGAACTATTCCTCATTTATACCTTATATTATGTACAGTCCCCGTTATAAGGACTAGGATTCTTATAGGTGAATACTTCCTCATTTTATACCCTTCAGATTATTACAGTCCCGCGATAAGGGACATTCTCATAGCGTATACAGAGGAATATTCCTAATTTATAACCTCATATTACAGTCCCGCTATAAGGACTAGGATTCTCTTATTGTTATACAGTGAATATCCCTCATTTATACCCTTCATATTATTACAGTCCCCTGCTAAAGCCTGGATTCTCTATAGTGAATACAGAGGAATCCCCTCATTTATCCCTTCATATTATTACAGTCCCCGCTATAAGGACAGGATTCTCTATAGGAATTACAGAGTGAAATATCCCTCATTTATCCCTTCAATTATTACAGTCCCCGCTATAAGGACTAGGTTTCTATAGTGATTACGAGTGAATATTCCTCATTATACCCTTCATATTATACAGTCCCCGCTATAAGGACTAGGATTCTCTTATAGTGCATACAGAGTGAATATTCCTCATTTAAACCCTTCATCATAATTACAGTCCCGCTATAAGGACTAGGATCTCTATAGGGATACAGAGTGAATATCCCTCATTTTACCCTTCGTTATTATTACAATCCTGCTATAAGGACTAGGATTCCTATAGTTCAGACTGGAGGGCTCCCTGTAGAGGGTTGTTACTAACTGTAGACTGGAGGGCTCCCTGTAGAGGGTTGTTACTAACTGTAGACTGGAGGGCTCCCTGTAGAGGGTTGTTAACTGAATGGAGGGCTCCCTTAGAGGGTTGTACTAACTGTGACTGGAGGGCTCCTGTAGAGGGTTGTTGTTACTAACTGTAGACTGGAGGGCTCCTGTAGAGGGTTGTTACTAAATGTAGACTGGAGGGCTCTGTAGAGGGTTGTTACTAATGTAGACTGGAGGGCTCCCTGTTAGAGGGGTGTGTACTAACTGTAGACGAGGGCTCCTGTAGAGGGTTGTTACTAACTGTAGACTGGAGGGTCCCTGTAGAGGGTTGTTACTAACTGTAGACTGGAGGGCTCCCTGTAGCGGGTTGTTACTAACTGTAGACTGGAGGGCTCCCTGTAGAGGGTTGTTACTAACTGTAGACGGAGGGCTCCCTGTGAGGGTTGACTAACTGTAGACTGGGGGCTCCCTGTAGAGGGTTGTTACTAACTGTAGACTGGAGGGCTCCTGTGAGGGTTGTTACTAACTGTAGACTGGAGGCTCCCCTGTAGAGGGTTGTTACTACTGTAGACTGGAGGGCTCCTGTAGAGGGTTGTTACTAACTGTAGACTGGAGGGCTCCCTGTAGAGGGTTGTTACTAACTGTAGACTGGAGGGCTCCCTGTAGAGGGTTGTTACTACTGTAGACTGGAGGGCTCCCGTCGGGGTGTTAGAACAGCAGAGGTTCTTTGTCAGGAATACAAAATAAAGGCAATAATCCATTTAAATAGCAGTTTAGAAAAATCTAATGATCAAAATACTTTATTGGCAACGGAACATTTATCTGGGATGTTGTACTATTTCACAAAACGGAGCTTCCATCCAGAGTCTTATAATTACACCGGGAGAGTGGAGGGGATATGAGAAAAAGTAAAAGCATGACAATTCATGGTCAATGCAGCGCCGGTCCGTGTGGAAACCAGTCCAGGTAATGGCCCTGTTAGTTCTGTATCCAGGTTTACCAATCAGACATGTGGTTATGTGAAGTTCCGGGGAGACACGCGGTGGTATTTGGTCGCACCCAGACCCAGTGGGAAGTTTCCTCCTGTCCTTGTGCGATTCCGTTTTCTTTTCTTACTCAAAATTCTCCCAGTTTTCACGTTTTTTCAGTTTTGATACTTTTTCTGCAAGTTCCATTTCCTCCGTAATCGCCTGTAGACCAGAAAGTGAAATGGTTTACAGGAAGACGAACGTCCACAGCCACTCTGCCCCATTATCCACAGACCCCAGGGCCAACTAAGCAGCAAACCAATACAATGCTTCCCAGGAAGTAAGCTCCCACGCGCATTTCACCATACAGAAAGTTAGCTAAGTCTCCCAGCTGTGTCATGGATCCCATCAATGTAAACACAGATTGGTAGCGCACTAACTACAGCTCACCTACCCACTGCAAGCTATACGTATCGGGTATCAAACCCTCTGGCCATCACTGATAAAAAATGATCTGGTTATACAACACTGACCCAGTTCTGTAATAGGAGTTTGATAGGTTTCAACCTCCTGTGTAGAATGAAAGGACCTGAGGTTGGGATGTTCCTAAATTGGTTTGTTCAGGGGATTTCACATGGAAAGGTTCCAGGTTATATTGAACTTACTGTCTCTGTGCTCACCATAAATGTGGGCACCATTTCATTCAGGACAAGAAGATTAAGATTTATCTAATACGTAATTTGGTTGCAAACAGAATTATTAAGAAAAGAGGTTCATAGATGCAAGCGATTTCTCATTGGAGAACATTTAAAGGGCATGTCCACCCTAAAAAAAAGTTTTTTAATATAAGATTCCCCCTGGTCCCCCAGCCTCCCAACCGATATATTTTGCGTTAGGGGGAGGGAGGACTCTCCTGCGCATGCCTCAGACCTTGTCGAGGTTGAGGCTGAGACAGGCGCAGGAGGAGTCACACAGACCTTCTACACTACACTCTCCTGGAGGGGAACAGCATGGCAACCATAAGGAGCTGGGATGTAAGGTAAGGATTTTTGTACACTACAGAGTGGGGCCAGTATGGGGTTAAATTTGAGTTTTGGGGGTGGACATGCCCTTTAAAGTTATATCAAATGAGAAATACGCTGCAGTCTATGAACCCTCTTTTCTTAATAATTCTGTTTGCACCAAATTACGTTATTAGATTAAATCTTAATCTTCTTGTCCTGAATGAAATGGTGCCCACATTTATGGTGAGCACAGAGACAGTAAGTCAATGAATAACCTTGGAACCTTTCCATGTGAAATCCCCTGAACAAACCAATTTAGGAACATCCAAACCTTCAGGTCCTTTCATTCTTACACAGGAGGTTGAAACCTATCAAACTCCTATTTACAGAACTGGGTCAGTGTTGTATAACCAGATCATTTTATCAGTGATGGCCAGAGGGGTTTGATACCCGATACGTATAGCTTGCAGTGGTAGGTGAGGCTGTAGTTAGTGCGCTACCAATCTGTGTTTACATTGATGGGATCCATGGACACAGCTGGGAGAGCTTAGCTAACTTTCTGTATGGTGAAATGCGCGTGGGAGACTTACTTCCTGGGAAGCATTTTATTGGTTTGCTGCTTAGTTGGCCCCTGGGGCTGTGGGATAATGGGGCAGAGTGGCTGTGGACGTCGTCTTCCTGTAAACATTTCACTTTCTGTCTACAGGCGATTTACGGAAATTGGAACTTGCAGAAAAGTATCAAGAACTGAAAAAACGTGGAAAACTGGAGAATTTTCTGAGTAAGAAAAGAAAACGGAACTCGCACAAGGACAGGAGGAAACTTCCCACTGGGTCTGGGGCGACCAAATGACCACCGGGTCTCCCCGGAACTTCACAGAACGCACATGTCTGATTGGATAACCTGGATACAGAACTAACAGGGCCATTACCTGGACTTGGTTTCCACAAGGACCGGCGCTGCCATTGACCATGAATTGTCAGTGCTTTTTACTTTTTCTCATTATCCCCTCCACTCTCCAGGTGTAATGTATAAGACTCTGGGATGGAAGCTCCGTTTTTGAAATGTAAAACAACATCCCAGATAAATGTTCCGTTGCCAATAAAGATAATTTGATCATTAGATTTTTCTAAACTGCTATTTAAATGGATTACTTGCCTTTTATTTTGTATTCCTGACAAAGATAAACCTCTGCTGTTAGTAACAACCCTCTACAGGGAGCCCTCCAGTCTACAGTTAGTAACAACCCTCTACAGGGAGCCCTCCAGTCTACAGTTAGTAACAACCCTCTACAGGGAGCCCTCCAGTCTGACATGTTCTATTGGTGAACAATGCCCCAGATAGTTTATTGTATGGCCCGTTAACGTATTTATACACAGTAATCATATCCCCCGTATGGATCCCCAAAACCAAAAGCTATCATGAGAAATATCACTTCATGGTTAGAAGAGTCCAAAGGTAAGTATCACAGGAGAGATCTCTTCATATTTACAAATAAAAAAAAGGTAAGTATCACAGGAGAGATCTCTTCATATTTACAAATAAAAAAATTGCACAAACTCAAAACTACAAAAGGGAATGGAATCCAAAATATTTCTGATTGACATCGCATTCCATTTCATCGGTAAACAAGACTGCAATTTCCCAGGCTGGCCAATTGATGAGTAGTTCTATACTGTACTATACTATACTTCAGCCATATACATTTCCTCAGGCCAAAGTACAATGTTGCCTCAGTTCTCGGATTGTTCAAAAATCACCCCTGTAAGGGATTTTAGTTATTTTAAACTATTTCGTTCTTCATGAGACAAATTTGAATGAGACCGTTTCTGTATTAATATTAAGTATAGTGTAATAATCTAGAAAAGTCGTTAGAAATCAGTGGTCAATCTGTCCCTTCTACACAAAAGAAACGAGTCCTTTACTAGCGTTAAATTATCTACATGGACAAAACGTTAAACCTTTTGAAAGTACTTTCAATGGTGAGAGTGTATAATCAGTCAAATTAATCACCTGTAACGAGTCCTCTAGAACTTGTTCTGTCGTCTGCGATAATGGTGTGAGTGTGGTGTGTCCCTGTCTATAATAATGTGAGTGTGGTGTCTATATGTGAGTGCGGCGTGTCCCTGTCACTAGGCCCTGGTATTGATTGGTTATTGGTGTAAACTATAATAACCGCCCCTCTGCCATGTCCCCGCCCCTAACATCTGACTGACAGTCCGTGCTCCCTCCCTCTGCTCCCAGCAGTTACAATGAACGAGCACTCCCCCCTCACACCATCGGATCTACTAAATGCGCGGGAACAAGGTCACTGTGAGACCGTCTCTCTCTCTCTGTCACTGTGAGACCGTCTCCCTCTGTCACTGTGAGACCGTCTCCCTCTGTCACTGTGAGACCGTCTCTCTGTCACTGTGAGACCATCTCTCTCTCTCTTTCATTGTGAGACCGTGTCTCTGTCTGTCACTGTGGGATCGTCTCTCTCTGTCACTGTTGGAACTATATCTTTTATGTAATTAGCAGTGCATGTTCCTAATAGTCATCTCAGAGGAACGTGGCATCCTGTAAGGTTGAAGAAAAGAAGTTTCATCTTCAATTAGGAGAGGTTCTTTACGTGAGAACGGGGAAAACTGTGGAACTGTCTTCCAGCAGAGGTGGTAATGGCAAGTTCATGAATAACTTTAAAAAAGGGCCTGGATAAGTTTCTAAACTAAACAATATTGAGAATTAACGTATATGATATAGATCTGGTTGTCCAGGAACTTTCCGATTGCCGTTTGGAGTCAGGAAAGGAATTTTTTCCCCCCTTTTTAGCTGGGTTTTTTGCCTTTCCTCTGGATCAACTGTAGTAGGGTTAAAAAAAAAAAAGGGGATAGTTGGACTTGATGGAACGAATGTCTTATTCACCTTAATACTATGTTACTATGTTACTATGTTGCTGTAAACCTCTACTTCCAGGTACCATTTCCCGACTTCTACCAAGCGCCCAAGAAGCAGTGTGTTGTTTGTATCTTCCATTGTACATTTGTCCACCGCATAATGTGTTGCGAAGCTTGTGTACTTCCTTCTGGTGGATTAACCCAGGTGTTCATCAAAAAGATTCGGAAACCAGTGGGTGGGGTTATGCCCTTAAAGGTATTAAGACGCCTGGTTTCTACCTCCTCCATGTAAAGGTGGCCACAATAGGTGAAAACTGGAGAAGCCCATAGCACTCCAGGTTTTTGACTGATAGAACTTATCCCTGTATTTTGAAAATAGGTGGTATTCAGCACAAGTCCAACAAGGAACACATGTTTGGGTTGAGTCAGTTCTGTGGTTAGAGAGTGCTGTCTTGGCCCAGCCGTTTTTCTCACCAGGATAAAACAGCCTCCTGGTGGGTTATACAGGTGAAGAGAGATGTCCATCATAGGACACCATAGTTTCTAATACACCGAGTACATATCTTCATATCTTGTGGTGAATTCGAGTTCTGGATGTGATTGCCTTAGACGTACACAATGTCCTAAGATGTTAGTAGGATATTTTGCCACCTTGTAATGTTTACCGAGTTGATGGCTGCATGGGACGATAGGTCTTATTGGGGCCCCTTCCTTATGTATCTTTGGGAGTCCATTATGCATGGATGTGCCGCACCAGGGTAGAGGCGATGATACATTGCTCAGGGCAATGCTTATCCTTTTGAAGCTGTTGTAGTAAGTCTGACTATTTTCTTGTAACGCGGTGGGATCCCTGTTAAAGCCTCATAGGTGTTGTTATCGGCCAGGAGCAATTGGTTAAACTTATCATGGTAGTCTGAGGTGTTGGGTACCACTGTGCATCTTCTTTATCTGCGGTAGAAATGGTGATACGTAATCTTCTTGAGGGTGTTAAGGCTATTCTTTGTGTAGGGTCAGGTTACAATGTGTTTTAAAACCTTACTCTGGGCGTTCCTTAACACCTTACTATGGGCGTTCCTATACACTCTAGCCCATATCCAATCACACCCTTAAACACTGGCTGTGATTGCCTAATTGATTTTTCCAGGGTACATAATTGCCACAGATTCTTGTACAAGTCATTCTGAATTGAGAGATTCCAGTCGGATGACTAGCGAACGTCTGCCAAGAAAATACATTTTCAAGTCCAGTTGATCTAATTGATACAAACAGAGATACCATGACCTGGAGAAGTAGAATTCACAGCAGTACAGTTTACGATCTCTCACTTTGTGACCCATCATCAATCAGTGAAAGCTATAAAGGGGGGTCAAGTGAAGCCTTATATCTCCATCACAAGATACCTCTCTCCCCTGCTAATGCTTTATCTCTACGTTTATTACGAGCAGGGAGGGGGGATCACGTCACAGGATTTGATTGACAGTCCAAGTAGGAGTAGAGGATGCAATCATATCTTCTCTAACTGGTTGTATCTCAGGACAGAGAGGGAATCTGAAAAAGTGAAGGCACTCTGGGGGTTGTGGGGAATTATAGACACATGGAAAGAAAAAAAAAGGGCATTTATAAAACAAATTCCTTATCTACAAATCCAATTCCTCATGATGAAATGGAGCACCCCAAAGCCTGCTATTGGTAATGTATCTTGTGGGTAGATTCACCAGGATATTTACTATCTGAAACTCTTTATTGCTAAAAAAAAATTACAATTATTCCTACTAAACATGCCAATAGATATAAAGTGACAACAGGGATATTCAAAAAAGTGCTTATCGTTTAAAATGGTGCAATTTTGCCCCAACCAACCAGATGTAGTTTCAAAGCTAAATACGATCGATTGGTTGGGGCAAATAGCACCATTTTAACGATAAGAACTTTTATGTGAATCATCCCTGCTAATGCTATGTTAAAAAGGGCTATGTCACCATTTTTTAAACTTTCTATATTATAAGTATTCTAGTTATTGGTCCCCCAAGCCCCACCCACCAAATAGAATTGTTAGAAAGTGCCCCGATCTTTTACTTACCTTCCCTCTATCCTCGGCACGCACTCTCCCGGCCCTCTGCTTGCACGGAACTGCTAAGGGCGGGGACCGCAGCCGCATCCCTGATTGACTGAGAGGCAGCCAATCAGAGACGCAGCTGCTGGCTGCTTAGAACGCGGGGATAGAGGGAAGTTAAGTAAACTACTAACAATTCTATTACAGCGGTTGGGGCTGGGTGGACAATAACTATAATAACAAGGGGTTTTTATGTTTAGAAAGCTCCCCAAACTCTACTTACCTCCCCTCTTTCCTCCGCCGCGCTCCCAGCCCTCTGCTTGTGAGAAAATGCAAGCAGAGGGGCGGGACCGGCAGCCGTGTCTGTGATTGGCTGAGCGGCAGCCAATCACGGACGCGGCTGCCGGCAACTCACTTCGGCGGAGGAAAGAGGAGAGGTAAGTAAAGTTTGGGGAGCTTTCTTAAAATAAAAATGATGCGGTTGGGGCTGGGAGACCAGGGGGAATCTTATACATTAAGGGTTATACACTAGGGGGAGGGAATCGGGAGAGGGACGGGGACAAGGGCTGCAGTACGCATGCCAAACTTCTCCCGGAGGCCAGGTAGGAGGCAGAGTCCTATATGGACTCTGCTTGCCTCCTGGTGGGCAGTTTTTGGGACATTGGGGGGGGGGGGGCCTACAGGAGAACCATATGGAGCTGGGATGTAAGGTAAGGATTATACTACACTACACAGTGGGACCAGTAGTGGGAGGGACATTACAGGAGAACCATATGGAGCTGGGATGTGAGGTAAGGATTAAACTACACTACATGGTGGGGCCAGTAGTTGGGGGATTATAGTTTTGGGCATGTCCACCCCCAAAACTCAAATTTAACCCCATACTGGCCCCACTCTGTAGTGTACAAAAATCCTTACCTCACATCCCAGCTCCTTATGGTTGCCATGCTGTGCCCCTCCAGGATAGTGTAGTGTAGAAGGTCTGTGTGACGACTCCTGCGTCTGTCTCAGCCTCAACCTCGACAAGGTCTGAGGCATGCGCAGGAGAGTCCTCCCTCCCCCTAACGCAAAACCCCTTGTTATTATAGTTATTGGTCCCCCAGCCCCAACCGCTGTAATAGAATTGTTAGTAGTTACTTAACTTCCCTCTATCCTCCAGCGTTCTAAGCAGCCAGCAGCTGCGTCTCTGATTGGCTGCCTCTCAGTCAATCAGGGATGCGGCTGCCGGTCCCGCCCCATTAGCATTTCCGTGCAAGCAGAGGGCCGGGAGAGTGCGTCGGAGGATAGAGGGAAGGTAAGTAAAGATCGGGGCACTTTCTAACAATTCTATTATGGTGGGTGGGGCTTGGGGGACCAATAACTAGAATATATATAAAGATTAAAAAATGTTCTTATCGTTTAAAATGGTGCTACTTTTGCCCCAACCAATCAGATCTTATTTAGCATTTGAAAGCTAACATCTGGTTGGTTGGGGCAAAATTAGCACCATTTTTAAAGATAAGCAGGGATATTCAATAAAAGTTCTTATCGTTTAAATGGGGCTACTTGGCCCCCCTTCAGATCTTATGTAGCATTTGAAAGCTAACATCTGGTTGGTTGGGGCAAAATTAGCACCATTTTAAACGATAAGCACTTTTATTGAATATCCCTGTCTGTCACTTTATATCTATTGGCATGTTTAGTAGGAATAATTGTAAATTTTTTTAGCAATAAAGAGTTTCAGATAGAAATATCCTGGTGAATCTACCCACAGATACATGTTCGGTAATTACCAATAGACAGGCTTTGGGGTGCTCCCATTTCATCATGAAGGAATTTGGTTATTTGTTGAGATTAAAGGGCATCTATAGTGGGAAAATGCCCTTTTTTTTCTTTCCATGTGCTCTATAATTCCCCACAACCCCCAGAGTGCCTTCACTTTTTTCAGATTCCCTCTCTGTCCTGAGATACACCAGTTAGAAGAAGATATGATTGCATTCCTCTACTCCTACTTGGACTGTCAATCAAATCCCTGTGACGTGATCCCCCCTCCCTGCTCTGTAATAAACGTAGAGATAAAAGCATTAGCAGGGGAGAGAGGTATCTTTGATGGTAGATATAAGGCTGCACTTGACCCCCCTTCTTAATAGCTTTCACTGATTGATGATGGGTCACAAAGTGAGAGATCGTAAACTGTACTGTTCTCCTTTCACCCGCCCCGACCAGCCTTCCCCGCCCCCGACCACCATTAACCGCCCCGACAACCAGTAACAACTCCCCGACCAGCCATGTACCCCTCCCCGCACGCCATTATAACCTCCCCGACACGAGCCATGACCCTCCCCGACCCACCATTAACCATTAAATTCTCTGATAACCATTACCCTCGTACCCTCCCCGACCCCATTACCCTCTCCCCCACCCTCCCTCCCGACCACCATTACCCTCCCCCCACCAGCCATTACCCTCCCCCGCCCCAGCCATTCCCTCCCCCGACCTCCCATTACCCTCCCCGACCAGCCATTACCTCCCCGACCAGCCATTACCCTCCCCTTACCCTCCCCGACCAACCATTACCCTCCCCTATCCTGCCAACCCTCCCCGACCAGCCATTACCCTCCCTCCCCCGAACCTACCATTAACATTACCTCCCCGACTCCCATTTTCCACCTCCCCGACCCCCCATTACTCGTCTAATTAACCATGAATACCCTCCCCGACCAACCATTAACCAGTACCCTCCCCGACCCACCATTAACCTACCCTCCCCGCCCCCACCAGTTAACATTACCCCTCCCCGCCCCACCATTAACCATTACCCTCCCCGACCCACCATTAACCATTACCCTCCACCCGACCCCCCATTAACCATTACCCTCCCGACCCACCATAACCATTACCCTCCCCGACCCACCATTAACCCTTAACAACCCTCCCCTGACCACCATTAACCATTAACTATCCTTACTTAACCGATTAACCCGCCTCCCAACCTTAACCATACCCTCCTCCCCGCCCGTAACCAGTAACCCTCCCCGCCAACCTTCCCCTTCCCCGACCAACCATTAACCATTAACTTCCTCCCTGTGATAAAACATTAACCCTCTCCCTACCAAACCATTATACCAGTCCCCTCCCGACCACCATACCCTCCCCGACCAACCAGTACCCTCCCCGACCAACCATTACCCTCCCCGACCCATTACCATTGAACTTCCCTATTATAAACCAGTTACCCTACCCCCCCTATCCCCATTAACCAGTACCACTCCCCGCATCGCCCATTACCCTCCCCGACCCACCATTATCCCTCGCCCACCGCGGCCGCATAGTACCACTCGAGCGCCGACCCACCTCTTACCCCTCTCCAGCCGCCCCGCCCCACCATTACCGGCTCCCCGACCCTCTTGGGGACTCGGCCCGACGCCACCTTACCCTCCCGCGACCCACCATTCCCTCCCCTCCCCGACCGACCATTACCCCACTCGCCCGACCCACCTTAACGCTCCCGCCGACCCACCAATTAAACCCTCCCCCGACCCACCTATAACTACTCGTGAGTCAAGCATTTACCCTCAGCCTCAGACTGACCACATTAACGCATTACCACTCCCCGGATCCCACCATTAACATTACCCTCACCCGACCCACCATTCAACCAGTACCCTCCCCGACCCATGCCATTAACCTATTACGTCCTCCGACCACCACCGCCTATTAACCATTTTTCCACCATCTGAATACCTCCCACATGTGTTATCCATTTTAATTCACATTCCCTCTTCTCCAATCGGTATTCTCTCTAGAAAGACTTTCAACTACCGAATCATTTTGAAGAATTAATAAATTGCAGAATACGTGGGCACCAACCTGTTCTACAAAGTTCTCTCCTCGTCCCTGTCCAAGGTAAGGGCCCACTGGAAGTCAAAAAGCTAAAAATGCCCAAAACCCAGTCTGATTGTACCATGGCTTGGAAAACCCACAGGCTTGTGGCAGATTGCAATTCAGAACTATTGTTATTTTTTGTGACATGGATGTTACAAGCATGTCGCACGATATTTGGCGCTCACCTCTCTACTTTCACATGGCATTCGTGTTACTAAAACGCTGGAGTCTTTCTTTTCTCTTGCTCGACTATCCAATGGGAACGAAGATAGCAATTCCCATTGGCCCTTGAATCAATGGATGGAGGTGATAGTAAAAAAGAACCCATTGGTTGAGGGGACCCTCGCCGGGGTACAAGAAATACATGCTTTGGGTGACTCTGAGGGGGTAGTGGATCAACGCGGGGGAGGGGAGTTCCTCCGTTAGCGAGTGGATGAGGCCAATGTGAGGAGTCTAATTATACAAGAGGATCCGATAATAGTCCAAATTCCACTGAACTAACCTGCCTGGCCACATTCAGTGAGGAGACCAGATTTAGTCATATGTTAAGAGCTATACTGCGTGATTGAAATTTGTATGTCTGGTTTGTGCTGAAAGACAATCTGTCTCTATATGATTTATTACCATCTATACCGATCCTCACAGTCGCCGATTGCTTTTTAGTGAACACCCCTTGACTATTTCCTTGAGTGACGGTTTGACTGGTCGGGCTATTGCACATGCTCGACACCCTTACCGCACACAGCATGTCATTTACGCCACCCCATATAGATGGCAATACCTATGTTTCGCCTTTATAAGTTACGAATTTGTGTTGGAGTTGATGTGTAGGTGGCCCTTGTTTTTTTTGCAGGGGAATGATTGCTCTTTAGGTAAATTTACCATTCCTATTGCATTAAGGGTATCCTATGTCTTTGGTTAGACCTGTTGAAAGTTATACATCATAAGAAGCCCCGTCCTCGATTCCTGCATTTTTGGAACGAAATGGTGGTGGATCTTCACCAAAGCTAAAAAAACAGTTGTGCCTGAGGCAATTCATCTTGATTACGTTGAGTTGTGAGTCTGTGTTTAACGCTCTCCACACTGGAAACACGTTGTAGCCATGGTTACATGTTACTCTTGAGTGTGTGTCTCCTTTGCACCGAACCGACCATCGTCATCCGTGTGACTTATAGCATTCGTGGTTTGATTGTCCATGGAGCACTCAATAAATACACAATCGATGTAGGTTTCCGTCGGTTCTGTGTCTCCTTACTAGAAAGGTTACTGCTAGGAATGTGGTGGCTATTTAAATGGCTCTAATGCCCAAGACCTTTAGGAGGAATGTGGAGCGGGTTGGGACTAAGTCGAGCCATAGAAAGGGGGGACCGGAGACGCGTCGACGATGACACGCGGCTCAGGAGGGTGGTGAGCGGAGGGATAACAGTGACAGGCTGGAACCCGGAACCAGCACACAGTGGCTAGAGGCCTACGAGCCCCCCCAATCAGTGGGGAGCCAGGGAAAAACGGGGAGCCAGGGACGCGGGGAACGGAGCACTCCTGTACCTGCCGCGGGGAACCGGATACACTCTGGGTAGCCCTTAGTCCTCTGGGTACCGGAAAACTCTGGGGAACCCGGCCGGGGAACTGATAACACGCTGGTAGCCCTAGGCCTAGGGGCGGGTAAACTCGGGGTAGCCCCGTAGGCCCGCTGTAACCGATACACGCTGGGAGCCCTATCCCTCTGGGTACCGGATACCTCTGGGTAGCCTGAGTCATCGGGGGGACCGACACGCTGGGGCCCTCTAGGCCCTGGGTAAACCTGATACAACTCTGGGAGCCCTAGTCCGCGGGTAACCTATACACTCTGGGAGCCCTTTAGTCCCTGGGTACCGATACACTCTGGTAGCCTTAGTCCGCTGTAACCTGATACCTCCTGGGTAGCCCTTGTCCTCCTGTACCTATACACTCGGTAGCCCTTTGTCCCTCTGGGTAACCTGATACACCTCTGGGTAGCCCTTTGGTCCCTCTGGGTACCTATACACGCTGGAGCCCGTTGTCCTCGGTACCTGATACACTCTTGGGTAGCCCTTGTCCTCGTGGGTAACCTGATACACCTGTCTGGGTAGCCCTTTGTCCTCTGGGTAACCTATACACCTCTGGGTAGCCCTTAGTCCTCGGGGTACCTGATACACTCTGGTATCCCATAGCCCTCTGGGTAACCTATACGACACCTGGGTAGCCCATAGCCCCGGGTAACCTGATACACTCTGGGTAGCCCTTTTCCGCTGGGTACCTGATAACTCAGGGTAGCCCATACAGCCCTCTGGGTACCTGATACACTCTGGTAGCCCCCCTAGTCTCTGGGTAACCTTCTACACTCTGGGTAGCCCTTAGTCCTCTGGGTAACCTGATACACTCTGGGTAGCCCTTAGCCCTCTCGGTACCTGATACCCTCTCTGGGTACCCTTGTCCTCCTGGGTAACCTGATACACTCTGTGATCCCATAGCCGCTCTGGGTAACCTGATCACCTGGGTAGCCCTTAGTCCCTCTGGTAACCTTATACCTCTGGGTAGCCCGTTGTCCTCCGTGGGGTACCTATACACTCTGGTAGCCCATAGCCCTCTGGGTAAACCATGATACACTTCTGGTTAGCCCTTATCCTCTGGGTAACCTGATACCACTCGGGTAGCCCTTTGTCCTCTGGGTAACCTGATACACTCTTGGTAGCCCATAGCCCTCTGGTACCTGATACAACTCTGGGTAGCCCTTAGTCTTCGGTAACAAACCTGATACACTTGGGTAGCCCTTAGTCCCTCTGATAACCTATACACTCTGGGTAGCCCTAATAGCCCTCTGGGTAACTGATACACTCTGGGTATCCCTTAGTCCGCTGTGTAACCTGATACACTCTGGGTATCCCTTAGTCCTCTGGGTAACCTGAATACACGCGGGGTTAGCACCTTAGTCCTCTGGGTAACCTGATACCTCTGGGTAGCCCTTAGCCCTCTGGTTAACCTGATACACTCTGGGTAGCCCTTTGTCCTCTGGTAACCTGTACCACTCTGGTCAGCCTTTGTCCTCTGGGTAACCCTGATACACTTCTGGTAGCCCTAGCCCTCTGGTAACTGATACCTCTTGGGTAGCCCTTTGCCTCTGGTACCTGTACACTCTGGGTAGCCCTTAGTCCTCTGGGTACCTAGTACAAACCCTGGGTAGCCCTTGTCCTCTGGTACCTGATACACTCTGGGTAGCCATAGCCCTCTGGGTAACCTGATACACTCTGGTACCCTTAGTCCTCTGGGTACCTGAATACACCTGGGTGCCCTTAGTCCTCGGGTAACCTGATACACTCTGGGTAGCCCATACCCTTCTGTAACCGGATACACTCTGGTTCCCTTAGTCCCTGGTTAACCTGATCACAACTCTTCTGGGTACCCTTAGTCTCTGGTAACTATACACTCTGGGTAGCCTTTGTTTTTTTTTTTCCTCTGGGTAACAAGGATCACTCTGGGTACCCCCTTTGTCCTCTGGGTCACTCATGATACCTCTGGGTACCCTTTGTCCTCTGGTACATGATACACGCCTGGGTAGCCCCCCCCTTTGTCCTCTGTGTTACATGATACCGTCTGGTAGCCCTTTGTCCTCTGTGGGTAACATGAGGTGTGCACGCGTGGCTGGGTAGCCTTTGTCCTCTTGGGTAAATGATACACGTGGCTGGGGGGGTAGCCGCTTTGTCACTCTGGGTAACATATACACTCTGGGTAGCCCTTTGTCCTCCTGGTAACATGATACACTCTGGTAGCCCTTATCCTCGGGGTAACCCTGAATACACTCTGGGTAGGTCCCTTTTCCTCTGGGTAACCTGAATACACTCTGGGTAGCCCTTAGGTCCTCTGGTAACCTGATACACTCTGGGTAACCCTGTCCTCTGGTTAACCGATACATCCTGGTAGCCCCTTGGTCCTCTGGGTAACCTGAATACCCTCTGGGTGCCCATAGCCCTCCGGGTAACATAACACTCTGGGTAAGCCCCTTAGTTGTCCTCTGAGTAACATGATAACACTCTGGGTAGGTCCATACCTCTGGGTAACCTGATACACTCTGGGTTATCCCTTATCCTCTGGGTAACATGATACACTCTGGGTAGTCCCCTTTGTCCTCTGGGTCAACTGATACACTCTGGGTAAGCCCTTAGGCCTCTGGTAACCTGATACACTCTGGGTGACCTTAGTCCTCTGGGTACCTGTCACTCCTGGGTAGCCCATCCCTCTGGGTAACCTGATACACTCGGGTAGCCCTTAGTCCTCTGGGTTACCTGCTACACTCTGGTAGCCCTTAGTCTCTGGGTAACCTGTACACTCTGGGTAGCCCTTAGTCCTCTGGGTAACCGGGATACACTCTGGGTAGCCCTTAGTCCTCTGGGTAACCTGATACCTCTGGGGTAGCCCAGATTCCCTGGATAACCTGATACACTCTGGGTAGCCCATAGTCCCTCTGGAACCTGATACCTCGGGTAGCCCCTAGTCCCCTGGGTAACCTGATACACTCTGGGTAGCCCAAGCCCTCTGGGGTACTGATACACTCTGGTAGCCCTTTGTCCTCTAGATACCCTTCAAAATTCTAAGTAAACATTTTACAATCTGTTAGCCCTCTGGGTAGCCCTTGACCTTTGTATCCATTTTTTCTGTATTACTGTCCCTTATTATTAACAGTCAAGTGGCATTAAGAGTTGATTGGACATCCCTGTTCTAAGCTCTATCATTTCTTTAGTATTAGAGAAAAGCTGTGTTATTTTTTCCCAATTTCGGTACTTAGTAGTTGTTACTCTGTGTTAAGGACATCTGTACAGACAGGCTCAGCCAATAAGGTTGCTTTTGGCCCCTGAATGTTACCAATGAGCTACAGTGTGGCGTTATGGGGGCTTAGCCGGTGGTTTATGTCCTGTGTTAGAACGTGTCTTATTCCTGTCACAGATGGTGCAGAAGAAGCTAAAAAAAGTTGCGACACCCAGATTTGAAAGTATAATTAGAGCAGCTTGCACAAAGAATGGTGAGTTGCTGATTGGTTTGTGCTGGGCAATTATTAGCAACACCTGTCACTCAGGTTCCCCTTTTCTTTCTTTAAGGACCAGCAAGAGGCTGCAGCTCAGCACACAGAATAAGGCACAAAGGGCAGAGGGAGAAGAGAGAGTTAGAGTTTATAAGAAACAGCAGAGGGAACATCGCTCGCACAAGGAAGAAAACCATTCTACCTTTACTAAAACGGGCGTGAGTAGTATGGAGTGATAACCCTTTAATCTACACCAACATTCTAAATATAGTGACCTGGAAGCCGTCTTGTTCAGTGCCAGTTTGTGGCGAATGGTCGGTTAGGACGAAAGCATAAGGGACATGACAGCAACAACATTTCAGCCCCTAGATGGGAACAGTTTTTAAACTACCACAATTTACTAAGGGGACCCTGGACCTCAGTTCTCTATTCATACAGAAATACAAACATTGTTTGCCACCTTTAGCGGATTTCCTAAAATGAAGAAGAGATTTAAATTTGGATTTTCACCTAATCCCCAAATAAGAAAAAAAATGCTACTAAAATATAAAGGGCATCTATATGTTCAAAAAAACACATTTGCAAAGTTAAATCCATTGTACTCTGTGCTGCCTTAACCTATCTCTGTCGGGTGACTTTGTTTTTCCATGGGTTAGCGATCTGTGTGCAGCACTCCCCCCTTCCCTCTGTTACCTCCTCCATGTCTCAACTACGGCTAACCGACAAGCTTATCATGTGCAGTAGGAGTTAAAAGTTCCACACATCCTATTAAAAACCACACCCACGCAACAGTGGCCAATAAAAAGCAAGCTGTCCTGGAGACACGTAAAGACG
>JAACNH010001172.1:0-95356 GCA_019447015.1 Hymenochirus boettgeri
CCGTACAGTTTAGACAGCACCCACTGTAACTGTACTGTGTAAAATGGCAGCACTAAAGCCTACAGTCTAGACAGCACCAATGTACGTGTACTGTGTAAATGGAGCACTAAACGCTACTGTCTAGACAGCACCAATGTAACTGTACGCAGCACTAAACGGCTACAGTCTAGACAGCACCACTGTACGTGTACTGTGTACATGGCAGCACTAAACGCCTACTGTCTAGACAGCACCACTGTATGTGTACTGTGTAAATGGCAGCACAAACGCCTACTGTCTAGAAAGCACCACTGTAACTGTACTGTGGTAAATGGCAGCACTAAACGCCTACAGTCTAGACAGCAACACAGTACGTGTACTGTATAATGGCGCTAAACGCCTACTGTCAGACAGAACACATGTATGTGTACTGTGTAAATGGCAGCATAAACGCCTCAGTTAGACAGCACCACTGTACGTGTCGTAAATGAGCACTAAACGCCTACTGTCTAGCAGCACCTGTACGTGTACTGTGTAAATGGCAGCACTAAACGCCTACAGTCTAGACAGCAACACAGTACGTGTACTGTTAAATGGCAGCTAAACGCCTACTGTCTAGACAGCACCACTGTAGTGTAGTGTAAATGGCAGCACTAAACGCTACAGTCTAGACAGCACCACTGTACGTGTACTGTGTTAAATGGCAGCACTAAACGCCTACTGTCTAGACAGCACCACTGTACGTGTACTGTGTAAATGGCAGCACTAAACGCCTACGGACTAGACAGCAACACAGTAGGTACTGTTAAATGCGAGCTAAAACGCCTACTGTCTAGACAGCAACCACTGTATGCGTACTGTGTAAATGGCAGCACTAAACGTCTACTGTGTAGACGCACCACTTAAGATACTGTGTAAATGGCAGCACTAAACGCCTACCAGTCTAGACAGCACCACTGTATGTGTACTGGGTAAATGGCAGCACTAAACGCCACAGTCTAGACAGCACCACTGTAACTGTACTGTGTAAATGGCAGCACTAAAGCCACAGTCTAGACAGCACCACTGTAGTGTACGGTAAATGGAACATAAACGCTTACTGTCTAGACAGCACCACTGTAACTGTACCAGCAATAAACGGTACCAGTCTAGACAGCACCACTGTACGTGTACTGTGTACATGGCAGCACTAAACGCCTACTGTCTAGACAGCACCACTGTATGTGTACTGGTAAATGGCAGCCTAAACGCCTACGTCTAGAAAGCACCACTGTAACTGTACTGTGTAAATGGCAGCACAAACGCCTACAGTCTAGACAGCAACACAGTACGTGTACTGTATAAATGGCGCTAAACGCCTACTGTCTAGACAGAACCAACTGTATGTGTACTGTGTAAATGGCAGCACAAACGCCTACAGTCTAGACAGCACCACTGTCGTGTACTGTGTATGGCAGCACTAAACGCCTACAGTCTAGACAGCACCACTGTACGTGTACTGTGAAATGGCAGCACTAAAGCCTACGTCTAGACAGCACCACTGTACTGTGTACTTGTAAATGGCAGCACTAAACGCTACTGTCTAGACAGCACCACATGTAGGTACTGTGTAAAGGCAGCACTAAAGCCTAGCAGTTAGGACAGCACCACTGTACGTGTACTGTGTAAATGGCAGCACTAAACGCCTACTGTCTAGACAGCACCACTGTACGTGTACAGTCTAGACAGCACCACTTTACATGTACTGTGTAAATGGCAGCACTAAATGCCTACTGTCTAGACAGCACCACTGTATGTGTACTGTGTAAATGGCAGTACTAAACGCCTACAGTCTAGACAGCACCACTTTACGTGTACTGTGTAAATGGCAGCCTGTGAAATGGAAGCACGAAATGCTACCAGCAGACAGCAACCCACAGGCCTACAGTCTAGACAGCACCACTGTACGTGTACTGTGTAAATGGAAGCACTAAACGCTTACTGTCTAGACAGCACCACTGTACGTGTACTGTGTAAATGGCAGCACTAAACGCCTACAGTCTAGACAGCACCACTTTACGTGTACTGTGTAAATGGCAGCACTAAATGCCTACAGTCTAGACAGCACCACTGTATGTGTACTGTGTAAATGGAAGCACTAAACGCTTACTGTCTAGACAGCACCACTGTAACTGTACGCAGCACTAAACGCCTACAGTCTAGACAGCACCACTGTAACTGTACTGTGTAAATGTCAGCACTAAACGCCTACCGTCTAGACAGCAACACAGTGCGTATACTGTGTAAATGGCGCTAAACGCCTACTGTCTAAACAGAACCACTGTATGTGTACTGTGTAAATGGCAGCACTAAACTCCTACTGTCTAGACAGCCCCACTGTAACTGTACACAGCACTAAACGCCTACTGTCTAGACATCACCACTGTACGTGTACTGTATAAATGGCAGCACTAAACGCCTACAGTCTAGACAGCACCACTGTATGTGTACTGTGTAAATGGCAGCACTAAACGCCTACTGTCTAGAAAGCACCACTGTAACTGTACTGTGTATATGGCAGCACTAAACGCCTACTGTCTAGAAAGCACCACTGTAACTGTACTGTGTAAATGGCAGCACTAAACGCCTACAGTCTAGACAGCAACACAGTATGTGTACTGTGTAAATAGCAGCACTAAACCCCTACTGTCTAGACAGCCCACTGTAGCTGTACTGTGTAAATGGCAACACTAAACCCCTACTGTCTAGACAGCCCACTGTAACTGTACTGTGTAAATAGCAGCACTAAACCCCTACTGTCTAGACAGCCCCACTGTAACTGTACTGTGTAAATGTCAGCACTAAACGCCTACCGTCTAGACAGCAACACAGTGCGTATACTGTGTAAATGGCGCTAAACGCCTACTGTCTAAACAGAACCACTGTATGTGTACTGTGTAAATGGCAGCACTAAACTCCTACTGTCTAGACAGCCCCACTGTAACTGTACACAGCACTAAACGCCTACTGTCTAGACATCACCACTGTACGTGTACTGTATAAATGGCAGCACTAAACGCCTACAGTCTAGACAGCACCACTGTATGTGTACTGTGTAAATGGCAGCACTAAATGCCTACTCTCTAGACAGCACCACTGTACGTGTACTGTGTAAATGGCAGCACTAAACGCCTACTGTCTAGACAGCACCACTGTACGTGTACAGGCTAGACAGCACCACTTTACAAGTACTGTGTAAATGGCAGCACTAAATGCCTACTCTCTAGACAGCACCACTGTATGTGTACTGTGTAAATGGCAGCACTAAACGTCTACTGTGTAGACAGCACCACTCTACGTATACTGTGTAAGTGGCAGCACTAAACGCCTACAGTCTAGACAGCACCACTGTATGTGTACTGTGTAAATGGCAGCACTAAACGCCTACAGTCTAGACAGCACCACTGTAACTGTACTGTGTAAATGGCAGCACTAAATGCCTACAGTCTAGACAGCACCACTGTACGTGTACTGTGTAAATGAAGCACTAAACTCTTACTGTCTAGACAGCACCACTGTAACTGTACGCAGCACTAAACGGCTACAGTCTAGACAGCACCACTGTACGTGTACTGTGTACATGGCAGCACTAAACGCCTACTGTCTAGACAGCACCACTATGTGTACTGTGTAATGGCAGCACTAACGCCTACAGTCTAGACAGCAACACAGTATGTGTACTGTGTAATAGCAGCACTAAACCCCTACTGTCTAGACAGCCCACTGTAGCTGTACTGTGTATGGCAACACTAAACCCCTACGTCTAGACAGCCCACTGTAACTGTACTGTGTAAATAGCAGCACTAAACCCCTACTGTCTAGACAGCCCACTGTAACTGTACTGTGTAAATGTCAGCACTAAACGCCTACCGTCTAGACAGCAACACGTGCGTATACTGTGTAAATGGCGCTAAACGCCTACTGTCTAAACAGAACCACTGTAGTGGTACTGTGTAAATGGCAGCACTAAACTCCTACTGTCTAGACAGCCCCACTGTAACTGTACACAGCACTAAACGCCACTGTCTAGACATCACCACTGTACGTGTACTGTATAAATGGCAGCACTAAACGCCTACAGTCTAGACAGCACCACTGTATGTGTACTGTGTTAATGGCAGCACTAAAGCCTACTCTCTAGACAGCACCACTGTACGTGTACTGTGTAAATGGCAGCACTAAACGCCTACTGTCTAGACAGCACCACTGTACGTGTACAGGCTAGACAGCACCACTTTCAAGTACTGTGTAAATGGCAGCACTAAATGCCTACTCTCTAGACAGCACCACTGTATTGTACTGTGTAAATGGCAGCACTAAACGTCTACTGTGTAGACAGCCCACTCTACGTATACTGTGTAAGTGGCAGCACTAAACGCCTACAGTCTAGAACGCACCACTGTATGTTGTACTGTGTAAATGGCACACTAAACGCCTACAGTCTAGACAGCACCACTGTAACTGTACTGTGGTAAATGGCAGCACTAAATGCCTACAGTCTAGACAGCACCACTGTACGTGTACTGTTTAAATGGAACACTAAACGCTTCTGTCTAGACAGCACCACTGTAACGTACGCAGCACTAAACGGCTACAGTCTAGACAGCACCACTGTACGTGTACTGTTGTACATGGCAGCACTAAACGCCTACTGTCTAGACAGCACCACTGTAGTGTACTGTGTAAATGGCAGCACTAAACGCCTACTGTCTAGAAAGCACCACTGTAACTGTACTGTGTAAATGGCAGCACTAAACGCCTACAGTCTAGACAGCAACACAGTACGTGTACTGTATAAATGGCGCTAAACGCCTACTGTCTAGACAGAACCACTGTATGTGTACTGTGAATGGCAGCACTAAACGCCTACAGTCTAGACAGCACCACTGTACGTGTACTGTGTAAATGGCAGCACTAAACGCTACTGTCTAGACCCACCACTGTACGTGTACTGTGTAAATGGCAGCACTAAACGCCTACAGTCTAGACAGCAACACAGTACGTGTACTGTATAAAGGCGCTAAACCGCCTACTGTCTAGACAGAACCACTGTATGTGTCGTGTAAATGCAGCACTAAACCCGCCTACAGTCTAGACAGCACCACTGTACGTGTACTGTGTAAATGGCAGCACTAAACGCCTACTGTCTAGACAGCACCACTGTACGTGTACTGTGTAAATGGCAGCACTAAACGCCTACAGACTAGACAGCAACACAGTACGTGTACTGTATAAATGGCGCTAAACGCCTACTGTCTAGACAAAACCACTGTATGCGTACTGTGTAAATGGCAGCACTAAACGTCTACTGTGTAGACAGCACCACTCTACGTATACTGTGTAAATGGCAGCACTAAACGCCTACAGTCTAGACAGCACCACTGTATGTGTACTGTGTAAATGGCAGCACTAAACGCCTACAGTCTAGACACACCACTGTAACTGTACTGTGTAAATGGCAGCACTAAATGCCTACAGTCTAGACAGCACCACTGTACGTGTACTGTGTAAATGGAAGCACTAAACGCTTACTGTCTAGACAGCACCACTGTAACTGTACCAGCACTAACGGCTACAGTCTAGACAGCACCACTGTACGTGTACTGTGTACATGGCAGCACTAAACGCCTACTGTCTAGACAGCACCACTGTATGTGTACTGTGTAAATGGCAGCACTAAACGCCTACTGTCTAGAAAGCACCACTGTAACTGTACTGTGTAAATGGCAGCACTAAACGCCTCAGTCTAGACAGCAACACAGTAGTGTACTGTATAAATGGCGCTAAACGCCTACTGTCTAGACAGAACCACTGTATGTGTACTGTGTAAATGGCAGCACTAAACGCCTACAGTCTAGACAGCACCACTGTACGTGTACTGTGTAAATGGCAGCACTAAACGCCTACAGTCTAGACAGCACCACTGTACGTGTACTGTGTAAATGGCAGCACTAAACGCCTACTGTCTAGACAGCACCACTGTACGTGTACTGTGTAAATGGCAGCACTAAACGCCTACTGTCTAGACAGCACCACTGTATGTGTACTGTGTAAATGGCAGCACTAAATGCCTACAGTCTAGACAGCACCACTGTACATGTACTGTGTACATGGCAGCACTAAACGCCTACTGTCTAGACAGCACCACTGTATGTGTACTGTGTAAATGGCAGCACTAAACGCCTACTGTCTAGAAAGCACCACTGTAACTGTACTGTGTAAATGGCAGCACTAAACGCCTACAGTCTAGACAGCAACAGAGTGCGTGTACTGTGTAAATGGCAGCACTAAACGCCTACTGTCTAGACAGCACCACTGTATGTGTACTGTGTAAATGGCAGCACTAAATGCCTACAGTCTAGAAAGCACCACTGTATGTGTACTGTGTAAATAGCAGCACTAAACCCCTACTGTCTAGACAGCCCACTGTAAATGTACTGTGTAAATGGCAGCACTAAACGCCTACAGTCTAGACAGCACCACTGTACGTGTACTGTGTAAATGGAAGCACTAAACGCTTACTGTCTAGACAGCCCACTGTAGCTGTACTGTGTAAATGGCAACACTAAACCCCTACTTGCTAGACAGCCCACTGTAAATGTACTGTGTAAATGGCAGCACTAAACGCCTACCGTCTAGACAGCAACACAGTGCGTGTACTGTGTAAATGGCAGCACTAAACGCCTACAGACTAGACAGCAACACAGTACGTGTACTGTATAAATGGCGCTAAACGCCTACTGTCTAGACAGAACCACTGTATGTGTACTGTGTAAATGGCAGCACTAAACTCCTACTGTCTAGACAGCCCCACTGTAACTGTACGCAGCACTAAACGCCCTACTGTCTAGACAGCACCACTGTATGTGTACTGTATAAATGGCAGCACTAAACGCCTACAGTCTAGACAGCACCACTGTACGTGTACTGTGTAAATGGCAGCACTAAATGCCTACAGTCTAGACAGCACCACTGTACGTGTACTGTATAAATGGCAGCACTAAACGCCTACAGTCTAGACAGCACCACTGTATGTGTACTGTGTAAATGGAAGCACTAAACGCTTACTGTCTAGACAGCACCACTGTAGGTGTACTGTGTAAATGGCAGCACTAAACGCCTACTGTCTAGACAGCACCACTGTACGTGTACTGTGTAAATGGCAGCACTAAACGCCTACTGTCTAGACAGCACCACTGTATGTGTACTGTGTAAATGGCAGCACTAAACGCCTACAGTCTAGACAGCACCACTTTACGTGTACTGTGTAAATGGCAGCACTAAATGCCTACAGTCTAGACAGCACCACTGTACGTGTACTGTGTAAATGGAAGGACTAAACGACTACTGTCTAGACAGCACCACTGTAACTGTACGCAGCACTAAACGCCTACAGTCTAGACAGCACCACTGTACGTGTACTGTGTACATGGCAGCACTAAACGCCTACTGTCTAGACAGCACCACTGTATGTGTACTGTGTAAATGGCAGCACTATAAAAGCCTACTGTCTAGAAAGCACCACTGTAACTGTACTGTGTAAATGGCAGCACTAAACGCCTACAGTCTAGACAGCAACACAGTATGTGTACTGTGTAAATAGCAGCACTAAACCCCTACTGCTAGACAGCCCACTGTAGCTGTACTGTGTAAATGCAACACTAAACCCCTACTGTCTAGACAGCCCACTGTAACTGTACTGTGTAAATGCACACTAAACCCCTACTGTCTAGACAGCCCACTGTAACTGTACTGTGTAAATAGCAGCACTAAACCCCTACTGTCTAGACAGCCCACTGTAAATGTACTGTGTAAATGGCAGCACTAAACGCCTACCGTCTAGACAGCAACACAGTGCGTGTACTGTGTAAATGGCAGCACTAAACGCCTACAGACTAGACAGCAACCCAGTACGTGTACTGTAAAATGGCGCTAAACGCCTACTGTCTAGACAGAACCACTGTATGTGTACTGTGTAAATGTCAGCACTAAACTCCTACTGTCTAGACAGCCCCACTCTAACTGTACGCAGCACTAAACGCCTACTGTCTAGACAGCACCACTGTATGTGTACTGTATAAATGGCAGCACTAAACGCCTACAGTCTAGACAGCACCACTGTACGTGTACTGTGTAAATGGAAGCACTAAACGCTTACTGTCTAGACAGCACCACTGTAACTGTACGCAGCACTAAACGCCTACAGTCTAGACAGCACCACTTTACGTGTTCTGTGTAAATGGAAGCACTAAATGCCTACAGTCTAGACAGCACCACTGTACATGTACTGTGTAAATGGCAGCACTAAACGCCTACAGTCTAGACAGCACCACTTTACGTGTTCTGTGTAAATGGAAGCACTAAATGCCTACAGTCTAGACAGCACCACTGTACATGTACTGTGTAAATGGCAGCACTAAACGCCTACAGTCTAGACAGCACCACTGTACGTTGTACTGTGTAAATGGCAGCACTAAAACGTCTACATCTAGACAGCACCAGAATGTGTATGTGTACTGTGTAAATAGAAAAGTAGTGTGTGTGTGTGCTGTTCTTTGTTTTTTTTTGGTGAGCTTCTAGTTTGCATGTAGTTCCTATGCTAGATAATACTCCATATGGTGAAAAGAATGGGGATTATTTTTCACAAGTGACCTACTTTCCATAGAATAAAACTACTTCCATAGCCTGCAGCAACACATTGTGATTTAGACATGCAGAAAGCAAAGCTGCTCCTTTGATGAACTGAAATAACCGCAAAGATTTTTTGTTTTACTTTAATTATTTTATTTATTTACCTATTCGGTTTACACCATGATAATAAAATGACCCCTTTTCCCCTAAATATTCTCCTTTTATGTCTTGATAAACTGGATATAAAATAAAGGTCTTTCCCTTTTTGGAAATTATTTAAACCTTATGACCTATAATCTAATAACTTTATATTAGAGTTTAATTTAATTGTAAACTCTATAATAAAGTTTTCTATCCTAAAAGGAAATCGTATTTTAAAGAGTGGTACGCTATCATCGGGCCCTGTGCAGCAACTGACCCTTGCAACGTCTCTAACATAGTAAATAGGCAGGCAGGCGCACTGAAGAGAGAGTGGAGGGTGTTGGAAGGTAAAAGCCCCCAGGCAAAAACATTCCCATCTGGCCCATCCATTTTGCGATCACAAAATAAAGATCCGACAAGGCACTTTATCGGAGATCACGCAAATGTCTGGATATCGTAAAGAGGTATATAGAAGATGAGTTTGTTGTGTACAGGCTCCTTAAAGCTGGACACTGGGCGATCGTTTTTCATTTCAATACGTTAGATACGTTAATCACAAATGATTGAACACAGAACCAACAACTAACAGGCACGCAAATCATTGTTCTAGTTACTGATTAAAGGACAATTATACTCACCTCCCCCTCGTTCTTTCCCCCCACTCCTGCAAAGTACCCAGGGTGGGACCTAAAACGCTAAGTCCTCACCTCTGGGTACTTTACAAAGTCCTGCACTACTTACTTCTAATCTCCCTTGTCGCTCCGGTCCGATCCTCCCCATTGGCCAGGGGGCCAATGGGAAGACATGCTCTGCAAGAAGGCGTGTCTTCCCATTGGCTGCCTCCCGGACTGTCACTGACAGTGCCAGTGGGGAGGATCCGACTGGAGCGACGAGGAGATTACAGTAAGTAGTGCAGGACTTTTGTAAAGTACCCAGAGCTGAGGACCAGCGTTTTAGGTCCTCACCCTGGGTACTTTGCAGGAATGGATCGGGAAATGGTAAGTATAATTGTCCTTTAAGTTCACTCAAAGTGCATTTTGCATTATTTGAAGAATGGGAATTAAAGGAGCTATGTCTTACCTACTATCCTTCAATTATGAACAGGAACCAGGAACTACTGTATATGCATGCTACAGTTTTGTTAAAGCCAGAAATACTTTGACCTGTCAGAGGAGCCAGTGGTGGGTCATTCTTGGCTCCTGTTACAATAAGTGAAGACAGTAGATAAGACATAGCTCCTTTACCTCCCATTCTTTAATTAATGCAAAAGATAATAGGTTCACTTTCTGAGTAAACCTTTAATTATTTCAAAAATGGAAGCACTGTACATGTACCGTCTAGACCAGGGTTTCTCCGTGGGTGTGCCGGGGAACACTGTTGTGTGAGTGGAAATATTTAACTTGTAAAACTTCTATATTTTTGTAATGTTTTGATCAATAAATATTAGTTTACAGTCAATGTAGTGAAATATACCATTACGTTATTATATTCGATTATGATATACACTTTAAAGTGAATAATACGTGGATACTTTACACGTGCTGCGTCTAGACATGCTGGGTTTAAAACAAAGACGAAACCTATCCTAATAACCCCAGCAGTGCCATTTGTAAATTCCTATGTAAAAACCTTCTAGCAACACAGAACCAAGCTAGAAAATCAGTAGTGTGTTTGCAGTAGTAATTGCTACCATGTAGCACAAAACTATTGAATGGCCTATTGAATGATCCTGCAATTCTTACCTGATTGGGATCCGGCGATGAAGTTTACTGTCAGGTAACAACATGAAAATATATAACATCAACCCCTTAATTTATTATTAGAGAAAATTGGAAAGGGGGAGGAGTATGTGTTTATGGTAAAAAAAGAATTGAAGCCAAATTTAAAGAAGAGATAACTGGCGATAAGGATGTTAAAGCGGAGGCAATATGGGTGGAATTAGGCAACAGGAAAGGGGATAATGTCATTATTGGTGTCTGCTATAAGCCGCCAAATGCTAGCAGAGAGGAGGTGAGTCAACTTCATATGCAGTTGCAAGGGCTGAAAGTTTGGGGAGTGTGCTCATTATGGGGGATTTTAATTACCCTGTCATTGATTGGTTTAGTGGAACTGCCAACACAGAAAAGGGCGATGAGTTCCGAATTTGCTGCAGGATAATTTTCTCTCACAGGTGGTTGAAGTTCCTACTAGAAAAGGAGCTCTGTTGATCTGGTAATATCTAACATTGTGGAGCGCATTATAGATATAAAGGTAACTGAAGGCTTAGGGAATAGTGACCATGAAATAGTGGCGTTTGGACTTTGTTATCAGGGAAAGTGCGCTGGGTTAACAAAGACTTTTATTTTCAGGAAAGCAAATTATCCCAGGTTAAAGTAGCTCTTTAGAATGTCAACTGGATAATGTATTATCAGGTAAAGGTACTGAACAGAAGTGGACTATTTTTTAAGGGATTTTAAACCATTTCACATTTATATAATTATACATACATTTATATAATTTATACCCTTGAGAAATAAATGTTTAGAACAATAAGGCCCGCACCCAAGTGGATTAATTCTGATTTAATGAGGGAAATGGAAAGGAAGAAAAAGGCATTTAAAACCTTTAAGTCAGAGGGAAAGGAAAGGGCCTTTAGGATTATAAAATCTGTAACATGGATTGTAAGAAGGCAATCAAACTAGCTAAAATTAATAATGAAATTAGGATAGCGGAAAAAGCATCGCTAACCCTAAACAATTTTTTAAGTATTTAATAGTAAGATGAGGACTGAAAGTGTTGCACTGTTAATTAATTGAAGTTAGGGTGGCGTTAAAGTAAAGGTCTTTTTACAATTACAAGCATAGGGTTATAGTAGCAATAATGGTATAAAGGATGCAATTGCACTTTGGTTAACTGAGGATATGGTGCAGAAACAACAAAATAAGGTTAATATTAATAAGTCCCCTGGGCCGGATAAAATACATCCTCGGGGTCCTTGGGGAGCGAAGTTCAGTTTTATCTAGGCCATTGTTTCTTATTTTTGCAGATTCCCTCATGTCAGGAGGTGTGCCTCTGAATTGGAAAAAAGCTGATAATTCTAATATTCAAAAAGGGTAGTCATTCACAGCCAGGAAATTACAGTCCTGTAAGTTTAACTTCAGTGGTGGGGAAGATACTGGATATGGGAACATATTCAAGAGTATGTTTCAAGGACTGACCTTATAGTTAATATTCAGCATGGATTTAGGAGGAATAGATCTTGTCAAACTAACTTGCTTGGCTTTTTTGTGGAAGTTGAGTGGATTTAGACTCTGGCATAGCAGTAGATGTAGTATACTTGATGATACAGTCCCCATAGGCAACTAAAATATAAGCTAAGGTCTGTTGGTCTGGGGTGGCACATTTGTACATGGATAGAAAATATTTGATGGATAGATCAGAGAGTATTTGTTAATGTGGCTTCATCAGTATGCACTAAAGTTCTAATGGGGTGCCACAGGGTTCTATATTGGGGCCACTTCTATTTAATCTGATTTGGAAGTGGGTATTGTCAGCAAGGTCTCTGTGTTTGCTGATGACACAAACCTTATTGACCATTAAAAACTTCAGAGGATGTGCAATTGTTGCAGGGGGATCTAGATATTGTCACATTGGGCTGCTAATGGCAGATGAGATTCAATGTTGATAAATGTAAGGTGATGCATTTTGGACTTTAAAATCCTTCTGCTGCTTATAAAATAATGGATTTCTGTTGAGTGAATCCCTATTGGAAAAGGATCTTGGAGTTTTGTGAGATAACAAACTAAAGGGCATGTCCACCCCAAAACTAAAATTTAACCCACTACTGGCCCCACTGTGTAATGATGTTAAAAAAATTCTCACCTTTCTCCTCTGCCCCAAATGGTTCTCCTGCAGTGCTTGTGCAAAATTAGAAAAGTGAAGAGTAGGAGCTGTCTGTGAGTTATTGGGTCCCTGCTTCATCTCTGTCCTCTGAGGACATCTTGCAAATGGAGAGGGTTCAGAGAAGGGCAACTAAAATAATAAAGGGAATGGGGGAGCTTAAATATAAAGACCGATTGGATATGTTGCATTTATGTACACTAGAGAAAAGGCGTTTGTGTGGGATATAATTACTGTGTATAAATACATTAACAGGCCATACAATGAACTATCTAGGGCATTGTAACCAATAGAACATGTCAGAGGACACGTGACATCCCTTAAGAAAAGAAATGAAGTCTTCAAGTTTGGAAAGGTTTTTTTTCCATTGATGGCAGGTTCATTGGAAAGTTTTTAAAAAAAAAAAGCTGGATGAGTTTCTAAAAATAAGAGGTTGCGTGTTACTGTTATTGATACATAAAGTGGAGTTTGAGAGGAAGAAATTTTGTTCCTACAAATTCCGGTGTTTTTTTTCCACCTTCCTCTGGATCAACAGTTGGGCAGGAAATGTGGGTATTGCTGTCTAGGTTTTGATGGAAGGATGTATGTCTTTATTCAACCGGTCTTCCTCGCATCTGATTGGATAACCGTTACAGGTTGGATCTTCGCCTGCGGATCGAAGTTCTGAGTTCTCCGACCCTCTTACCTCCCTGGACATAGCTCTCCCAACTCCATAGTTGATTCTACTAATGATGGCACACAACTACTAATCTCCTTGGTCCTATGTACGTTTCACCCTCCTTAACTGTCCAACATTTGTGTAGAAGTTCAGCATGTAGGACCAAAGTACTGAAATTTAGAAAATCTATTACTTCTTAAGTGGCCCAAACACCAACCAATCCCGATCGTACATAAACATTTTTCCATTGACCCGACAGGAAATAAAATTGTATGACGATTGTACGGTCTGCCATACATGAGCCAACGTCTTACGATATTGGATATTACAATATTACGACCGGATTGGTGCATGTATGGAGGCCATTAGTGCCTGAAGGAAGTGCCGGGTTCTGATAATGCTGGAATCTCGCACATCCTAGAGAGGTAATGCCATGGTTAACTGAAATAAGAACTAAGACGAGTAATGTGTCAATCTCAACATCTAAACAACCTAACTATTCTTAGAACTATTCACATGTTGTTTTGTTTTCTTTTTTGTTGTTGTTGTTTTCTGTTTTAAACCAAGAATATAGAGACGGAAGGGTTGGGCACTATTGCTAAGTTGCTGTCCTATTCCCGAGGACAAATACAGATTGCTGGTCATAGATTACTGCCAACTCTTCTTTGTCCCACGGGAGGCAGCTACCTAGGAACAGCTTGTGGGCAGAGTAGCACACATCTGGTTGTTGCTCTTGAGAAGGCCAGTCACTCTGGCTCTGAAGGACACCAGTAGTGTCAAATGACCATCTAGCTGCTTTAACAATAGTCTTTAATTAGTCTTCTCTAAGCTGCTTAAGTAGATTCAGCTCCTCTTAGGGAGTGAGGAGAGACAGAGATATGTCTATACCCGCTGCAACCACTGCATGCATTATCCAGCTCCTTAATATTTTGTAACTGGCTGGTTAAAAGGGGGGTTATAAATCTGTAATATTCTCCCTTATCCTTGGCTGATAACTGTAACTATTGTTTTAAGTGGGGAACTTAAAACAATACGCATAAGGGGGATCATACGTTAAAGTTCTGCAGATCTAGCAGCGAGGCCTAAGGCCAGAAAACCCGCTAGTTTGATGCCCAAAGATCGATTGCTGCAAAGGAACTTTTGGACCTTTAATTGTATATCCTTAGGGGGAGATGTAATGTTTGCCGTTATCCCAAAATAAGTGTAAAACCCACATTACCCTGTAATATCCGGTAGAGTGAGCTTTAAATGCATTAGAGGGGTCTGCGCCATTTTGTATCAACAGCGCAGGCATGCAGTGCAAAAACCACAACAGTAAGTTTTGCATTACTATGTAACACAAAACGGAAAGTCTCTCTATAAACCAGCGCTCCTTACCTGACTGGAACCCCACAATGCGGTAAACCTTGCAAAGTAATAAACTGCAACGCAGTATCTCAGGCAGGTAAGTAATGCCATGTTATTGCATCTCTCCCTTTAAAGTTTAAAGAACACACTGGAGTAGTTGTTTCTCCACCAGTGTATCTGTAAAGGAAGAAGTTGAGTCTGACAGGTTCTCTAACCTGAATTGTTTTGGTTTTACAAAGCGATTAAGAACTTTTAATTTAACACTGGAGACCGGAAACCGTCCTGTTTCTGCACTTGGAACATATGACTTATCCAGCCGTTCCTTAATGGGATAGAGAGTTCTATATTGCTACAAGATAGGGCCAAAAACACTGTCTAGTCTCGCTTACTGGAGCTCTGGGGGACCTGAATATAATGCCTCCTAGGCTGAATAGAACAGAGCTAATGGAATAGTGGGACTTAAATGTGGGAGCTCTTCCAGCTGCCGTAGAGAATTGTACTGGGAAAGTGTAATTCATGGAACCTTGCAAGATCACACAGTTGCAATGAGAACCTCTCCTATAGACCCACACATGCTCATTGCTTTCAGTGGTGGATTGGGAGGAAGCGCCTATGGTTACCAGCAGAATGCCTCGCATTCAGGACTGCCCAGATGTTTGCACACTATGAATCCCAACATAGTAGAAGCCAGGGAATGTTGGGAGTCATGGTTTGCAGCAGGGGGACATCCCTGTGTAAATAGTGCTCTTAGCTCAACAAATCCCCATTAAAGAAAAGACAAAGGAACTATGGTAATTACATCTTACTCTTATCCGCTGTATGAGACCGTCGCTAGGAAAAATAGCTTTTTGTATAATTGTCATAATTATGTTGCAATTTTAAAAGAACAAGCCTTTTATCTGTCGTATTTAAATAGATGTAATACAGTATTTTCATTACCAATTAATTTCTAGCTAAGTGCAGTACTATTTTCTGTATTAAAATTTTATTCTATTAATATCGGAAATCCTAGTCTATTGCTTGCCTTACAATCCATTATTTTAAGGAGAACACTGTGAATCTGAATATGGTATGTACGTTAAGAAGGGAAATTCACATCCTTTGTAATTTATAATGGGGATGAACAATACTGACACCTGCAAGCTGGTTTTTGCAAGAAATATCATATACAAGATCTATGAGTATCCTGAATGTTAATTCTTATAACCTACCCCTGTGGTGGATTTCTATGGGAGGAACTGTAAGATTATAGCCTTTATAATCTTACATTTCCAGGAGAGGAAACCAGAAGCCACAAAGGGTAGGTTATAATAAATAATGCACCCCCCAACTGTAAATTATAAGGATATTAGAAGTCACCTGGAGTTCCGTGCCCGCCCTGTATAAAAGTACTCTGCCTGCGGCCTCGTGCTTTTATATGGTTACGGAACTCCTCTGTGACTTCTAATATCCTTATAATTTACAGTTGGGGTGCATTATCCACATATAAACATACTTGACTGTGTCATCATAATGTCAATGTATGTCATGAGTGTTACAATAGTAGTAGTGTATTATCAAACATCCCACCCTGCCAAAACTAATTTCAGGGAGGGTACCCCACATTTCAGGGAGAATACCCACCCCTAAAGCCCCACCCAAGATAAAAGCATAATCCATGCATACAGAGCCACACATGTATAGAGTCAGACACTCTTGCATAAAAACACATGCATCTCAACAGACACACACTCATGAAAACAGTCAGACACACATGCATACAACACGTCATGTCACTATAAGTGTTTTTGTCACTTGTTAACCACAAAAGACTCTGACTCATTGTGCTCCCTCACTCTAACAACACATTTCAGGGAAATTGTATATTATTTCAGGGAGTCAGGGAGCTGCCATTAAAATCAGGGAGACTCCTTGAACTTCAGGGAGAGGTGGGATGCCTGTATTATAGAAAATAATGTCACTTTCTAAAAGGAAACCTATAACTAAAAACAGACCTACTGAATGGTACTGTCATTGCAGCTTTATTAGGCTTGTGTACTCTTTTTGGTTAACGTTCAATGCAGAGATATTCGCTTATAAAGTGTTTCTGCAGAACATATGAATTGTTTCTGTAGTAGACATGTTTCCTCTCAGTTTCCACAGCAACCCTTTGGGGCTGTGTACTACAAGTGCATCCAGACTTGCATCCAATCCATGTGAAAGGAGCAAGGTAAGGGGGCACAACTGCAGAGACTGTCTGACAACTTACAGACAGAAACTTCACAGGGATTCCTGTTCATCGAATGCAAAATAGGTTAAAGGTTAAAGTACCAAGACCCAGTTAGGAGAGGAGAATGATTTGTATACAAGGCGCTGTTTAACGGGGGGCCAGGTTGTGTCCGGTACAGAGGAGATTTGGGATCCGGTTTATTAAAGAGCAAACAATACTTGTGGCAGAGTTAGTCGAGAGACAAAGGAACCTGCGGATTTTGTCTATTGTGAAGGAAAAAGCACCAGGTTTTCGCAACATAGTTAATGTGGTTAGAAAATTGAGAGAGAGTCAATAATTACCCCTAGGCAGCGTGCCAATTGGATAGGGAAAATGGGGGTATTGTCAACAGAGATTGAGAAAGATGGGACAGGACCAGTTTAGATGGAAAAAATTATCAGTTCAATTCTAAAAAGATTCATTTGAGGTAGTGTTGCAAAATTTAGGAGGAATGGCAAGGAGGCAATTGGAGACAAGTGGGTGTCATGGGGTTAGCGTAGGGGTGGACAAGTAGATTTGTGTATCGTCTGCATATAAATGATACTTGAAGCCATAAGAGCTAATAACATCTCCCAAGGAAATAGTGTAAAGGGAGAAACGTTAAGGGTACAAGAACAGACCCCTGCGGTACCCCTCACCAAGAGGAACCGGAGAAGAGATGTTGTTAGCATAAGATACAGAGTAAGTTCGGTCAGAGAGATAGGATTGAAACCAGGATGCCACTTCATTCCGAATGCCCAAAGAGAGAAGTATTAGTATCTGTATCTGGTTTGCATATACTTAATAGTATACTTATAATAATATACATAAATAATTATACACGTGTTTGAACCATGCGACACGAGGAAAGAGGGTACCCCTACAGTCTAGACAGCACCACTGTACGTGTACTGTGTAAATGGAAGCACTAAACGCTTACTGTCTAGACAGCACCACTGTAACTGTACGCAGCACTAAACGGCTACAGTCTAGACAGCACCACTGTACGTGTACTGTGTACATGGCAGCACTAAACGCCTACTGTCTAGACAGCACCACTGTATGTGTACTGTGTAAATGGCAGCACTAAACGCCTACTGTCTAGACAGCACCACTGTAACTGTCGTTGTTGAGAGAGATAAAACAATGTTTTCTAAATAAATCTATTTCTAATCGGGCTATTCAATGATTTAGAATTTTTGGGAGGGACTAAGATTTTCTTTAACCCTCATAATTATTTTTATTACAAAACAAGTTTAGTACCTACAGAAGCATAATATCCCCTATTAGAATTACAGGTGTGAGTACGGTATCTGTTGACCTGCTGTATCCTGATAATCTATTAGCATAGTATAGTATATACTACAACAACTGCAGTGAATTCATTAAACAAGGTACCATCCCAAAACAAACACAAGGAAATCCAAAGGGCCATATGTTGGTTACTTACAGTCCACACCAGGAGATCATAAAAGGACTCCAACCCACCTAAAAAAGATTAAAAAACCTATTCTCAGTGCCTCCACTCCTGGCTTACAGACAGCATCACAAATTGAAACGGCTCCTGGGCAAAACAACCATCAATGGCAACAACCTAGATGTTAAACCTGCGCACACATAACAGACGCGTATATATATAATATATATATAATTATATATATAATTAAAGGGTCATTCTTCTGTGGATCCACCAATGTGGTGTAGGTCCTACGTGGGTCTAATTTCACGACCCCACCTGACCCTTAACCCACCTTTATATCTGCTTCATACCCCCAACCCGCAAGTTTCAGACCGAAACTCGACCCACAAGTTTCAGACCCGAAACCCGATCCGCTTAGTCTTCTTACTAAAATTTGTACGGGAAGTTGTCCCCAACTCACCTACCCATGGTCCTCAGCTCTTTTTAAATCTTTATCTGAAATATTTTCTTGTTGATCTGTGACAGGGGAGGTAACCAGAGTTATCCAGATGGTTTAAAAACGGCAACTCCCAGCATTCACTCTATAGACAAGGAATTGGGAGTTATAGTTTTCAAACATCTGGAGATCTACTGGTTACCATCTATGATTATAACTATGTCCTACAGAATATACATTTTACTCTCCACCCACAGACCCACTGTCTAAACTTGCATTATAGGAGACAGTAAAGTTACAATGAGCAGTTAGCATAACAGGGGGTTATGGGTAGGGAGCATGTAGAGCTGCAGTGAAATATCCACACCTTTCAATGTTTTCAAAACTACAACTCCCAGCATTCCTGTCTGCACTCTGATGTGTTACAATGATTGGGCATTTTAAATGTCAATCATCTGGAGGTCCACATACCTGCTGTAGTAGTAGCCAAACCTCATCAAGTGGTAGTTGTTATTATTCATCACTAGAAATCACACATCCCATAGACCATTATGGCGAGAGGATTTACAAAGACCAATGAAATCGCATGTCATTGTGTCCATGCAGACACTTGCTCTGGTCTCATGCATAGGTGCAGTGACAGATAGAAGTTTGTTACTTTGTTCTATGGGAGATTGTTACTTAGCTGGCTCTGATCTCTGCTAGTAAAACCAAGGTCAGAAGTTTAACCCCTGCCTTTCCAGTCACGCCAGCATTAACTGCTTTTTTTACCCAGTGATCTCTGAAAAATCTACCCAGGCACTACAAGAGTTGAACATAGCTGTCTGTATTCCTATCCACAATGCAATGACAGCTGTTGATCACTCAATACTTACCCAGCCAAAAACACAGTAAGAGGCTGGAGCTTTTGCATCTAGATATATTTGCCCTTTATCTGCCATAGTGGATTGATAACTCTGTTTCAGTTATTATAGACCGATCTCTCTTCATAGACAGGAAAAAATGTTGTTGTTTTTTTCTTTTGAAGACTGGAATTCTTATACCCGAACCTGACCTACAGTTCTCTTTACCGAACCTGATCCGCAACCATTTCAAACTCAAAGCGGGATACTGAACCCGACCCGCAAATCGGGTAATGTGGTGTAATAATAATAATAATGTGCATGAAGTGCCCTTCCCAAGGTTTCATTGGGGATAAACAGGACAAACTGTGCCAAACTAATGAACTCTGATAAATTCAACATCTTGCATGGTGCCCCTGTGGCAGAGCACTTTTGTAAAGAAGGCCTCAGCATTAAAGACCTCCAGATCACTATTCTTATGGGTAATTTTCACAATCAAAGGAGCGGAAGGAGTGGGAATGCAAGTTTATTCAGAATGTAATACCCTAAACTGCGGACTTAATAAGGACATGAGTTTTATGGCCAAAATAAAGGCAATTACTTACCATTTCTCGATCCACTCCTGCAAAGTACCCAGGGTGAGGACCTAAAACGCTGGGTACTCACCTCTGGGTACTTTACAAAAGTCCTGCACTACTTACTTGTAATCTCCCTCGTCGCTCCAGTCTGATCCTCCCCACTGGCACGTCAGTGAGCAGTCCGGGAGGCAGCCAATGGAAGACGCCTCCTTGCAGAACGCGTATTCCCATTGGCTGCCTCGCGACCTGTCACTCAAAGTGCCAATGGGAGGATCGGACCGGAGCGACAAGGGAGATTACAAGTAAGTAGTGCAGGACTTTGTAAAGTACCAATAGGTGAAGACTTCGTGTGTTTTGTCTCACCCTGGGTACTTTGCAGGAGTGGGGGAAAGGAACGAGGGGAAGTGAGTAAATTGTCCTTAACTTATTTACTATACCACCCAACTAAACTACTCACCAGGACATGTCTTGTACTGCCTTATATCGTACATTTCAAAGGACACTTTCCATTTCAAAGGACACTGTTCTCATGTTTTTACAGCAATGACTTATGCCCACTTCACGCCTTCACTATTGTTTCCCAACTCCCCACCCTCCTCCTTAGTCTGTATCTGTACCTGGCCGTTTGTTCAGTTTATCTCTAGTGTTGGATGTTACTGTTCCAATGTATATATGTTTGTGATGTATTCTAGGTTCTTCTGTAACATCCAGCCTGATGAAGGGGTTTAGGACCCCCCGAAAGCTGCTATATTTATTTTGTGTCTAGTTTGCCAAAATAACCAAAAGTATCACAGCTCTACTTTTCTTTCTTTTGTTTAGGCTAAACGGTACAAACCTTAAATATTGTTAATAGGGCTATTGAAATATAAATGTATACACGTGTCAGTAACAACCTAGTTGTCCACATAACATAAAAAACAAAACATGTTCAACACCCATGACCCTTTCTACCCCACAATCTGGAGCCCACCCACCCTACTTGCCCCAGCAGTCCTGAATGAAGATCTACCTTGAAAGCCATTAGTCCCTTTCTGCGATCTTCCTCTCTCTGGGTGGTGGCTGTTAGATAGTCACATGAGCAGACTCCTTTACGGAAGCACGAGCTCATGGAGAACTAGGTCAATATCTTCTTTCAGGAATGCAAAGAGCAATGTGAGTATTGCAGAAATAGGGTTTGGAGGTGGGGGGGCTGTGAGGATGAAAGTTTGTCAGGGGAGTAAACGTGGCCTTAAGTTATGTGTAGTAAAGTGGAATGACACAGGGTAAGTATGATTCTATTGTAGTGATTTTGGTCCATTCTTCCACTCAAGGTTCTGAGGGCCTTTTCTATGAATTCTAATCTTCCGTATTTTCCGCAGATAAAAAGACGTCCGTGTGTTAATCCACCACGCTTGGGTTTACTTTACCTAATGCTGCAGCACCTGTAAAGAACTCTTTATCGAATTTAAATCTTGAATAAATACATGCCGATATCATGTGGCTTGTTTTTTGGTAAAATGCGAGGAATTGTGAGAGGTGAGACACTATACATAGGAACTTATGTAGTTAAAGGGATCTCCAGGAATTTAAAAAAAACTGCTTTTTTTGGTATCTAACCGTAGCTATTTTTTTAGTTTAGTATTCAGTTAACCAAAGAAAAGCTCTTAAATTACCAACCTATAAAGGTTGTTTGTTAGCGTAGAAATGAAAATGCCTGGCGAGGCTGCCTAATATCAGTGTCTCTTGTAAAACAGAATGATAGTGTACTGGATCCAGTGTTCTTTCCTACAATGGTCTAATGCCAAATCACTCTGTAGACACTCACTGACAGTTAACGAAAGGTGCTATTTTAAGGTCTGGAAAGAAAAGGCACAGAGAGAAGCTGTTGAATTGTTTTTTAAATATCTACACGGACCTTTCCTAAGTATAAAGAAACATTTTAAAAATTGCCATTTGCAATGCTCTTTTCTAAGGAATGTGTTATTTTTCATACATTCGGGCAATTAGCTTTTTGCAGTCATCATAACTCTACAAAAGCTCTAATTTGTACGTAGCAATAAAGTAATAGCAGAGTACCGCGTGATTAAGACTTTCCAGACCTGCGGAAAGTGGGTGAAAATGAATTGATGTAATAGTCTTTACGAGAACGTAGGAGGATTGAAAATATGTTGGCGTGGATAGAAATTACATAGTTACCTGTCATAGTAAGAAAGGATGGGAAAAATGACGCAAGTCCATCAAATCTGACCTTTCCAAAATCTGTAATTTATGTCTGTTTAATTAACATGTTTTAGCAGTATGGGAAGAAACACACAGGGATATTCATAAAAGTTCTTATCCTTAAAAATGGTGCTAATTTTGCCCCAACCAATCAGATAACATTTGAAAGCTATCATCTGATTGGTTGGGGCAAAATTAGCACCATTTTAACTATAAGAACTTTTATTGAATCTCCTAAATGTGTTTAAAGGTAAATTAATTAGAACTTCAGTTATCATACATGGGGAAATAAAAAGGACTTTAGAGGCACGGATGAGATGGTACCACTGTGTGCGTAGTGTCTAGATGGCAATGCTATATATGCAATGCTGTATATGCGTTGAGCTTAGGGGTGTTTCGGATTTTGTCTGAAACCCATTTTTAAAGCTGACCCACAAAAAATGTGAGTGTGGGTGTCCCAACGACAATGGCTGCTGAACTGGAGGGCTGTTTTAACACGGATGTGAACTGGAGGACTGACCCAACAGTGGCTGCTGAGTCAAACTGGAGGGCTGACTCACTTGTTGTTAAACCAAAGGGCTGACTTTAAACTGACTGCTGAACTGGAGGGCTGACTTATCAGAGACTTATATAAAAAAAAATGTAATGCCCCACAAAGGAAAATAAGATGCCCACAGTAACTGGTTATTATACACGGCACTCACAAACTCTTGTTCATACTGTGTCTATTAGGTGAAACACCTAACACAATCGATACTGCAACGGCCCGTTTCAGGGGCTCCACCCCTTCCTCAGGCAGTACAAACAATATATCAAGGATTTTGATAGGTAATAACAGGAAATGCAAGGTGCTAACAAGTTATCTTCCCCAATACCATATCATTGAAGTAAAAGTTAAATACCGTTTGGTCAATCACATATATATAATTTTTTATACAATTAAATAATAGTCATTAGTCACAGGAATTATGCCGAAGGGATCAAGAAGACAGGCATTATGTATATGTACACATGTTCAGGGTAAACAATGACAAAACTAATGACATAAACTATAAACATAATAGGAAAACTTCTCCAGTAAGGGGGTGAATAAAATAAGGCCCTTTGTGGACCAATCTACATTGTATACAGTTTTTACAAGGATACAATACAGAGGGACAAAAAAAGGAACAAAAAGTCGGCCTGCCCACTGGTACTTGCGAGAAGTCGCGTGAGACCAAAGAGTTGTAAAGACTTGTCCCTTTGGTAGGAAATTTTCGGAGGTAATTAAATTCTGCAATATCAGGAAAAAATTTGTTAACATGCTCCAGTTTTGTTTAATGATGTGGTTAATGCCTTCATGCGGTTAAAGCCTTTATGCTTTGGCAGGAAGAGACTTTCATCATGTATTACTATCGTTCACCAATACTACCATGTTTGGTGGCATTATATAGATGATATTGTCTCGTTGGGGGCATATTGAGTACCTAGAGCTGTTCCACATTGCCTTAATGGGATACATATACAAACGATTCCTTTTTGGATGTACTGATTATTAAGAATACTTATTGACCACTGAACTATTTGTAAAACTATACGAGGAAACACTGCTTTTTACAATACCTGTCATTCCTAGACAAGGAAGCACTACCCATCAGCCAATTTAAAAGGGTATTAAGCGGATATTAAGGGCATGTCCACCCCCAAAACTATAATCCCCCCAACTACTGGCCCCACCATGTAGTGTAGTTTAATCCTTACCTCAATCACCAGCACTCCATAGGGTTCGCCTGTAGTCCCCCCCCCCAGTCCCAAAAACTGCCTACCAGGAGGCTAGCAGAGTCCATATAGGGCTCTGCCTGCTACCTTGCCTCCGGTAGATATTTGCCATGCGCACTGCAGCCCTTTCCTCCTCTCCCTCCCCCTCCCTCTCCCTCCCTCTCCCTCCCGTTCTTCTATCCTCCCCCTAGCATAAAACCCCTGTAATATGTTGTTCCCCATGTCTCCCAGCCCAACCGCATATTTTTATTTTCAAAAAGTCCCCAAACTCTTACTTACCTCTCCTCTTCTCCGCTGCACTGAATGACCGGCAGCCGCGTCCGTGATTGGCTGCCGCTCAGCCAATCACAGAAGCGACTGCCGGTCTCGCCCCTCTGCTTGCATTCCTCGCAAGCAGAGACGGGCCGGGAGCGCAGCGCGGAAAGAGGAGTGGTAAGTAAGATTCTGGGGAGCTATTTGAAATAAAAAAATATGCGGTTGGGCTGGGATACATGGAGGTAACAACATATTAAAAAGTACATTTAAGGGTGGACATACCCTTTAAGCAATCCAGTTAGACGTTTACAAACCACTAATATGATGCTGGATTCATTTTGACAAAGGGGTTATCCGGAGCATTATGTAAATCTCGGGTACCTAGGTTACTTCTCAGACTTCTATAAGCGTATCCTTGTGTTTGCATATTTTCCAGTTGGCGTAGAGGGCATAACGCATCATTAAACTAGATTGATACACAATATTGATATGTGTTGGGTTGAGGAGTTTCACCTAATAAACACAGTTTGAAGCAGAAGTTTGTGAGTGCCGGTTTTACTTTTTTTTTTTATTTACTTAGGGGGTGCAGCTATACTCCCATTTATATATATATATATCCAGAAGAAAGCTGAGCACTCCGAGGATTCTAATAGTATTTATTAACAATAGTAGGTCAGTTTTACCACCTGAGGTGGTGGAGTGAGTAATAAAAGACCCAACATCTGCTCTCTATGGCTAGGAGGAAAGAAAATGAAAGTAGATAGAAGTTGTTTCGTGAGATCCCTTGCACAGTGTGATGACTGCAACACAAGATCCTGTGTAAAGATCCTGTAACCACCTGTTGGGGTGACAGATTATGGGACACATTAATTGTATTGGATACAAACTCTGAGGCAACAGATAAGTGTACACCAACTTACAAGGACACACACAATTACAGTCCTGGTCAATATTCAAAGTAGTGCCACATAGACAGGACATCCCTGATTACTGCACATGCTATGTGGGGAACCTGTATGTGCACTGTCTGCTTTGTGCCAGACCACCAGAGTAACCCACTGTGTGCCATGCTACCCATAATCTTCCTTAAAGCAGTGATCTGGTACAAATTGGTGTAGCGGTGCTGGGTAATACCATTTATTCTTCCTGTTTTCTTTGTATGTTTGTTCTCTGTATTAAGTATGGAGGCTGCTACTGAAAGTATTGATTTAAATCCTCCTGTCCTTGTACCTGCAGATGGAATCTCCAAATAGACTCAGTAGCTCTACCAGGCCCAATTGCCAAACTATTTTTAAACCAATCCATTTGATAGGGTAACTAGCGAGTGGACTGATTAGCTAGAACAATCTGAATTGGCAGCCACTATTAATGGTTGGGATGAAGGTGCTCGCTTGCAATTCCTTAGCCTTTTGTGTAGTGGTAAAGCCAGGCAGGATACCAAGGATTCACTGTATACTGAATAAAAAAGCAGTTATCAGTTATAAAAATTGCTCTGAAGCTATTTTTTATCAAATGGATCGTATAAAAGAGTATATAAGGATAAATCCATTTCTTTAGGTAAACTGGGAATGAGAAAGTTTGTTTAGACGTTAGATATTTAGGGCAATGCTATTACAATAACATGATGCTGTGAGGTACCTTCTGTATAATATATGAGGTACAATCACCACTTGCCGTGGTAAATACTAATAAGTACCGTATATACTCGAGTATAAGCCGAGGTTTTAGGATTAAAAATCAACCAAAACCTTGCCTCGGCTTATACTCGAGTCACAAGATACTTACCTTCAATCCAGAAGCAGCCGCGAGTCAGGCCGGCAGGTCCCAGTAGTTCTTCATGGTTGCGCGATGATGTCATCGCGCACGCTGGCGGGGATGACGTCACGCGCAGCCGCGAAGCAGTAATGGGAACTGCCGGCCTGACTCGCGGCTGCTTCTGGATTGCGGCAGCCGGCAGAGAGAGGAAGACTGAAGACCAGGTACGGGAAGTGAGCTGGGGGGGGGGTGGGGGGACAGTATGCATGCAGACACCCAAATTACCTTTTTACTATAGGTGGTTGGAAACTACAACTCCCAGCAACCAAGCATGCTGGGAGTTGTAGTTTCCAAACACTACAGTGGAAAGGTATTAGGGTGGGGGACAGTATGCCATATAGTAACCCCCAATACTTTCTACTATAGGTGGTTGGAAACTACAATCCCAGCAACCAAGCATGCTGGGAGTTGTAGTTTCCAAACATCTACATGGAAAGGTATTAGGGTTACTGGATACCCTCGGCTTATACTCCAGTCATCATGTTTTCTAATTTTGGAGGCAAAAATGGGTACCTCGGCTTATACTCGAGTCGGTTTATACTCGAGTATATACGGTAATAATCTAGCATGTTTAGTTTCAACCACACAGTGTGGCAGGATTGCCTAGGTCTACTCTCAGACCTTTGGATTGTCTGGGTATACTCTCAGACCTGCTTGATTGTCCTATTTGGTTACTCTGAAAGCTGGTGACTGAGTAACAGTTCAAAATATACCTGTGTAAAGATTCTATATCCACACATAGCAAAAAATACACACACATAATTTCCATTGTGCACCAACGGGCACACTTTTGCTAGTGTGTGTATATATATATATATAAGATGCCCACACAGACAGAACAGGATGCCCTGAAGCCCACACTGACCTGAATGATGAATCAAATCCAGCATAAGAGACAATGCAGAGCGGCTGCCACTATTTCCCCTCTCCCTTTATTGCTCATCTGTGTGCGTGGATCTGGCACGAACAATCCAAACAGAAAAAAACACTACGAGTGGTAGAGGTATACCCACTATAGCCAGTAAGCGTGGGTGTTACACTAACTTTGTAGTTGCTGCGCCATTTCCAAACTTTTTGTAACATACCCTTTGGCACAAAACTTCATGCCAATAGGATGGCGCTGCAAACTGTCACTTCTAACCTAACTGCAATCCCGAATACAGAAAATGTTGCATTGTGGGACCTGGGGCAGGTAAGAAGCACCAGTTTAACGCCTCTCCCCGATAACGTCAGGCGGAACAAATGTGCGCGTAGTGTTTAGACTGCAATGCTACTGTATATGTGTTGTTCTTTGTTTTATTTTGGTGAGCTCCAAGTCTAGACAGCTGCTTATATGTGTACTGTGTAAATGGCAGCACTAACCCTACTGTCTAGAAAGTACCACTGACGTGTACTGTGTAAATGGCAGCACTAAACGCCTACAGTCTAGACAGCAACACAGTATGTGTACTGTGGTAAATAGCAGCACTAAACCCCTCTGTCTAGACAGCCCATGTAGCTGTACTGTGTAAATGGCAACACTAAACCCCTACTGTCTAGACAGCCCACTGTAACTGTACTGTGTAAATAGCAGCACTAAACCCCTACTGTCTAGACAGCCCATGTGTAACTGACTGTGTAAATGGCAGCACTAACGCCTACCGTCTAGACAGCAACACAGTGCGTGTACTGTGAAATGGCAGCACTAAAGCCTACGACTAGACGCAGACACATTACGTGTACTGTATAAATGGCGCTAAACGCCTACTGTAGACAGCACCACTGTATGTGTACTGTGTAAATGGCAGCACTAAACTCCTACTGTCTAGACAGCACCACTCTAACTGTAGCAGCACTAAACGCCTACTGTCTAGACAGCACACTGTACGTGTACTGTGTAAATGGCAGCACTAAACGCCTACAGTCTAGACAGCACCACAGTACGTGTACTGTGTAAATGGCAGCACTAAACGCCTACAGTCTAGACAGCACCACTGTACGTGTACTGTGTAAATGGCAGCACTAAACGCCTACTGTCTAGACAGCACCACTGTACGTGTACAGTCTAGACAGCACCACTTTACATGTACTGTGTAAATGGCAGCACTAAATGCCTACTGTCTAGACAGCACCACTGTATGTGTACTGTGTAAATGGCAGTACTAAACGCCTACAGTCTAGACAGCACCACTTACGTGTACTGTGTAAATGGCAGCCACTAAATGCCTACAGTCTAGACAGCACCACTGTACGTGTACTGTGTAAATGGAAGCACTAAACGCTTACTGTCTAGACAGCCCACCCTGTACGTGTACGTGTAAATGGCAGCACTAAACGCCTACAGTCTAGACAGCACCAATTTACGTGTACTGGTGTAAATGGCAGCACTAAATGCCTACAGTCTAGACAGCACCACTGTATGTGTACTGTGTAAATGGAAGCACTAAACGCTTACTGTCTAGACAGCACCACTGTAACTGTACGCAGCACTAAACGCCTACAGTCTAGACAGCACCACTGTTACTGTACTGTGTAAATGTCAGCACTAAACGCCCCACCGTCTAGACAGCAACACAGTGCGTATACTGTGTAAATGGCGCTAAACGCCTACTGTCTAAACAGAACCACTTTAGTGTACTGTGTAAATGGCAGCACTAAACTCCTACTGTCTAGACAGCCCCACTGTAACTGTACACAGCACTAAACGCCTACTGTCTAGACATCACCACTGTACGTGTACTGGATAAATGGCAGCACACTAAACGCCTACACGTCTAGACAGCACCACTGATGTGTACTGTGTAAATGGCAGCAAACCCCTACTGTCTAGAAAGCACCACTGTAACTGTACTGTGTATATGGCAGCACTAACGCCTACTGTCTAGAAAGCACCACTGTAACTGTACTGTGTAAATGGCAGCACTAAACGCCTACAGTCTAGACAGCAACACAGTATGTGTACTGTGTAAATAGCAGCACTAAACCCCTACTGTCTAGACAGCCCACGTGAGCTGTACTGTGTAAATGGCAACACTAAACCCCTACGTCTAGACAGCCCACTGTAACTGTACTGTGTAAATAGCAGCACTAAACCCCTACTGTCTAGACAGCCCACTGTAACGTACTGTGTAAATCAGCACTAAACGCCTACCGTCTAGACAGCAACACAGTGCGTTTACTGTGTAAATGGCGCTAAACGCCTAAGGTCTAAACAGAACCACTGTAGTGTACTGTGTAAATGGCAGCACTAAACTCACTGTCTAGACAGCCCCACTGTAACTGTACCAGCACTAAACGCCTACTGTCTAGACTCACCACTGTACGTGTACTGTATAAATGGCAGCACTAAACGCCTACAGTCTAGACAGCACCACTGTATGTGTACTGTGTAAATGGCAGCACTAAATGCCTACTCTCTAGACAGCACCACTGTACGTGTACTGTGTAAATGGCAGCACTAAACGCTACTGTCTAGACAGCACCACTGTACGTGTACAGGCTAGACAGCACCACTTTACAAGTACGTGTAAATGGCAGCACTAAATGCCTCTCTCTCTAGACAGCACCACTGTATGTGTACTGTGTAAATGGCAGCACTAACGTCTACTGTGTAGACAGCACACTCTACGGATACTGTGTAAGTGGCAGCACTAAACGCCTCAGTCTAGACAGCACCACTGTATGTGTACTGTGTAAATGGCAGCACTAAACGCCTACAGTCTAGACAGCACCACTGTAACTGTACTGTGTAAATGGCAGCACTAATGCCTACAGTCTAGACAGACCACGTACGTGTACTGTGTAATGGAAGCACTAAACTCTTACTGTTAGACAGCACCACTGTAACTGGACGCAGCACTAAACGGCTACAGTCTAGACAGCACCACTGTACGGTGTACGGTACATGGCAGCACAAACGCCTACTCTAGACAGCACCACTGTATGTGTACTGTGTAAATGGCAGCACTAAACGCCTACAGTCTAGACAGCAACACAGTATGTGTACTGTGTAAATAGCAGCACTAAAACCCCTACTGTTAGACAGCCCACTGTAGCTGTACTGTGTAAATGGCAACACTAAACCCTACTGTCTAGACAGCCCACTGTAACTGTACTGTGTAAATAGCAGCACTAAACCCCTACTGTCTAGACAGCCACTGTAACTGTACTGTGTAAATGTCAGCACTAAACGCCTACCGTCTAGACAGCAACACAGTGCGTTATACTGTGTAAATGGCGCTAAACGCCTACTGTCAAACAGAACCACTGTATGTGTACTGTGTAAATGGCAGCACTAAACTCCTACTGTCTAGACAGCCCCACTGTAACTGTACACAGCACTAAACGCCTACTGTCTAGACATCACCACTGTACGTGTACTGTATAAATGGCAGCACTAAACGCCTACAGTCTAGACAGCACCACTGTATGTGTACTGTGTAAATGGCAGCACTAAATGCCTACTCTCTAGACAGCACCACTGTACGTGTACTGTGTAAATGGCAGCACTAAACGCCTACTGTCTAGACAGCACCACTGTACGTGTACAGGCTAGACAGCACCACTTTACAAGTACTGTGTAAATGGCAGCACTAAATGCCTACTCTCTAGACAGCACCACTGTATGTGTACTGTGTAAATGGCAGCACTAAACGTCTACTGTGTAGACAGCACCACTCTACGTATACTGTGTAAGTGGCAGCACTAAACGCCTACAGTCTAGACAGCACCACTGTATGTGTACTGTGTAAATGGCAGCACTAAACGCCTACAGTCTAGACAGCACCACTGTAACTGTACTGTGTAAATGGCAGCACTAAATGCCTACAGTCTAGACAGCACCACTGTACGTGTACTGTGTAAATGGAAGCACTAAACGCTTACTGTCTAGACAGCACCACTGTAACTGTACGCAGCACTAAACGGCTACAGTCTAGACAGCACCACTGTACGTGTACTGTGTACATGGCAGCACTAAACGCCTACTGTCTAGACAGCACCACTGTATGTGTACTGTGTAAATGGCAGCACTAAACGCCTACTGTCTAGAAAGCACCACTGTAACTGTACTGTGTAAATGGCAGCACTAAACGCCTACAGTCTAGACAGCAACACAGTACGTGTACTGTATAAATGGCGCTAAACGCCTACTGTCTAGACAGAACCACTGTATGTGTACTGTGTAAATGGCAGCACTAAACGCCTACAGTCTAGACAGCACCACTGTACGTGTACGTGTAAATGGCAGCACTAAACGCCTAATGTCTAGACAGCACCCACTGTACGTGTACTGTGTAAATGGCAGCACTAACGCCTACAGTCTAGACAGCAACACAGTACGTGTACTGTATAAATGGCGCTAAACGCCTACTGTCTAGACAGAACCACTGTATGTGTACTGTGTAAATGGCAGCACTAAACGCCTACAGTCTAGACAGCACCACTGTACGTGTACTGTGTAAATGGCAGCACTAAACGCCTACTGTCTAGACAGCACCACTGTACGTGTACTGTGTAAATGGCAGCACTAAACGCCTACAGACTAGACAGCAACACAGTACGTGTACTGTATAAATGGCGCTAAACGCCTACTGTCTAGACAAAACCACTGTATGCGTACTGTGTAAATGGCAGCACTAAACGTCTACTGTGTAGACAGCACCACTCTACGATACTGTGTAAATGGCAGCACTAAACGCCTACAGTTAGACGCACCACTGTATGTGTACTGTGTAAATGGCGCACTAAACGCCTACAGTCTAGACAGCACCACTGTAACTGTACTGTGTAAATGGCAGCACTAAATGCCTACAGTCTAGACAGCACCACTGTACGTGTACTGTGTAAATGGAAGCACTAAACGCTTACTGTCTAGACAGCACCACTGTAACTGTACGCAGCACTAAACGGCTACAGTCTAGACAGCACACTGTACGTGTACTGTACATGGCAGCACTAAACGCACTGTCTAGACAGCACCCATGTATGTGTACTGTGTAAATGGCAGCACTAAACGCCTACTGTCTAGAAAGCACCACTGTAACTGTACTGTGTAAATGGCAGCACTAAACGCCTACAGTCTAGACAGCAACACAGTACGTGTACTGTATAAATGGCGCTAAACGCCTACTGTCTAGACAGAACCACTGTATGTGTACTGTGTAAATGGCAGCACTAAACGCCTACAGTCTAGACAGCACCACTGTACGTGTACTGTGTAAATGGCAGCACTAAACGCCTACAGTCTAGAAGCACCACTGTACGTGTAGTGTGTAAATGGCAGCACTAAACGCCTACTGTCTAGACAGCACCACTGACGTTACTGTGTAAATGGCAGCACAAACGCCTACTGTCTAGACAGCAACACTGTATGTGTACTGTGTAAATGGCAGCACTAAATGCCTACAGTCTAGACAGCCACACTGTACATGTACTGTGTACTGGCAGCACTAAACGCCTACTGTCTAGACAGCACCACTTGTATGTGTACTGTGTAAATGGCAGCACTAACGCCTACTGTCTAGAAAGCACCACTAACTGTACTGTGTAAATGGCAGCACCAAACGCCTACAGTCTAGACAGCAACAGAGTGCGTGTACTGTGTAAATGGCAGCACTAAACGCTACTGTTTAGACAGCACCACTGTATGTGTACTGTGTAAATGGCAGCACAAATGCCTACAGTCTAGAAAGCACCACTGTATGTGTACTGTGTAAATAGCAGCACTAAACCCCTACTGTCTAGACAGCCCACTGTAAATGTACTGTGTAAAGGCAGCACTAAACGCCTACAGTCTAGACAGCACACTGTACGTGTACTGTGTAAATGGAAGCACTAAACGCTTACTGTCTAGACAGCCCACTGTAGCTGTACTGTGTAAATGGCAACACTAAACCCCTACTGTTAGACAGCCCACTGTAAATGTACGTTGTAAATGGCAGCACTAAACGCCTACCGTCTAGACAGCAACACAGTGCGTGTACTGTGTAAATGGCAGCACTAAACGCCTACAGACTAGACAGCAACACAGTACGTGTACTGTATAAATGGCGCTAAACGCCTACTGTCTAGACAGAACCACTGTATGTGTACTGTGTAAATGGCAGCACTAAACTCCTACTGTCAGACAGCCCATGTAACTGTACCAGCACTAAACGCCTACTGTCTAGACAGCACCACTGTATGTGTACTGTATAAATGGCAGCACTAAACGCCTACAGTCTAGACAGCACCACTGTACGTGTACTGTGTAAATGGCAGCACTAAATGCCTACAGTCTAGACAGCACCACTGTACGTGTACTGTATAAAATGGCAGCATAAACGCCTACAGTCTAGACAGCACCACTGTATGTGTACTGTGAAATGGAAGCATAAACGCTACGTCTAGACAGCACCACTGTATGTGTACTGTGTGTAAATGGCAGCACTAAACGCCTACTGTCTAGACAGCACCACTGTACGTGGACTGTGTAAATGGCAGCACTAAACGCCTACTGTCTAGACAGCACCACTGTATGTGTACGTTGTAAATGGCAGCACTAAACGCCTACAGTCTAGACAGCACCACTTACGTGTACTGTGTAAATGGCAGCACTAAATGCCTACAGTTAGACAGCACCACTGTACGTGTACTGTGTAAATGGAAGGACTAAACGAACTAGTCTAGAAGCACCACTGTAACTGTACGCAGCACTAAACGCCTACAGTCTAGACAGCACCACTGTACGTGTACTGTGTACATGGCAGCACTAAACGCCCTATGTCTAGACAGCACCACTGTATGTGTACTTGTAATGCAGCACTATAAAAGCCTACTGTCTAGAAAGCACCACTGTAACTGTACTGTGTAAATGGCAGCACTAAACGCCTACAGTCTAGACAGCAACACAGTAGTGTACTGTGTAAATAGCAGCACTAAACCCCTACTGTCTAGACAGCCCACTGTAGCTGTACTGTGTAAATGGCAACACAAACCCCTACTGTTTAGACAGCCCACTGTAACTGTACTGTGTAAATAGCAGCACTAAACCCCTACGTTAGACAGCCCACTGTAACTGTACTGTGTAAATAGCAGCACTAAACCCCTACTGTTAGACAGCCCACTGTAAATGTTACTGTGTAAATGGCAGCACTAAACGCCTACCGTCTAGACAGCAACACAGTGCGTGTACTTTGTAAATGGCAGCACTACACCTACAGACTAGACAGCAACCCAGTACGTGTTACTGATAAATGGCGCTAAACGCTACTCCTACAGTCTAGACAGCACCACTGTACGTGTACTGTGTAAATGGAAGGACTAAACGACTACTGTCTAGACAGCACCACTGTAACTGTACGCAGCACTAAACGCCTACAGTCTAGACAGCACCACTGTACGTGTACTGTGTACATGGCAGCACTAAACGCCTACTGTCTAGACAGCACCACTGTATGTGTACTGTGTAAATGGCAGCACTATAAAAGCCTACTGTCTAGAAAGCACCACTGTAACTGTACTGTGTAAATGGCACCCCCCCGGCCGGCAGTTCCCAGTAGTTCTATGGTTGCGCGATGATGTCAGCGCACGCTGGCGGGGATGACGTCATCGCGCAGCCGCGAAGCAGTACTGGGAACTGCCGGCTGACTCGCGGCTTCCTTCTGGATTGCGGCAGCCGGCAGAGAGAGGAAGACTGAAGACCAGGTACGGGAAGTGAGCTGGGGGGGGGCTGGGGGGACAGTATGCCAGCAGACACCCACATTACCTTTTTACTATAGGTGGTTGGAAACTACAACTCCCAGCAACCAAGCATGCTGGGAGTGTAGTTTCCAAACATCTACAGTGGAAAGGTATTAGGGTGGGGGGACAGTATGCCATATAGTAACCCCCAATACTTCTACTATAGGTGGTTGGAAACTACAACTCCCAGCAACCAAGCATGCTGGGAGTTGTAGTTTCCAAACATTACAGTGGAAAGGTATTAGGGTTCTGTATACCCTCGGCTTATACTCCAGTCATCAGTTTTTCTAATTTTGGAGGCAAAAAATGGGTACCTCGGCTTATACTCGAGTCGGTTTATACTCGAGTATATACGGTAATAATCTAGCATGTTTAGTTTCAACCACACAGTGTGGCAGGATTGCCTAGGTCTACTCTCAGACCTTCTGGATTGTCTGGTGATACTCTCAGACCTGCTTGATTGTCCTATTTGGTTACTCTGAAAGCTGGTGACTGAGTAACAGTTCAAAATATACCTGTGTAAAGATTCTATATCCACACATAGCAAAACATACACACACATAATTTCCATTGTGCACCAACGGGCACACTTTGCTAGTGTGTGATATATATATATATAAGATGCCCACACAGACAGAACAGGATGCCCTGAAGCCCACACTGACCTGAATGATGAATCAAATCCAGCATAAGAGACAATGCAGAGCGGCTGCCACTATTTCTCCCCTCTCCCTTTATTGCTCATCTGTGTGCGTGGATCTGGCACGAACAATCCAAACAGAAAAAACACTACGAGTGGTAGAGGTATACCCACTATAGCCAGTAAGCGTGGGTGTTACACTAACTTGTAGTTGCTGCGCCATTTCCAAACTTTTGTAACATACCCTTTGGCACAAAACTTCATGCCAATAGGATGGCGCTGCAAACTGTCACTTCTAACCTAACTGCAATCCCGCAATACAGAAAATGTTGCATGTGGGACCTGGGGAGGTAAGAAGCACCAGTTTAACGCATCTCCCGATAACCGTCTAGGCGGAACAAATGTGCGCGTAGTGTTTAGACTGCAATGTACTGTATATGTGTTGTTCTTTGTTTTATTTTTGGTGAGCTCCAAGTCTAGACAGCTGCTCATATGTGTACTGTGTAAATGGCAGCACTAAACGCCTACTGTCTAGAAAGTACCACTGTACGTGTACTGTGTAAATGGCAGCACTAAACGCCTACAGTCTAGACAGCAACACAGTATGTGTACTGTGTAAATAGCAGCACTAAACCCTACTGTCTAGACAGCCCACTGTAGCTGTACTGTGTAAATGGCAACACTAAACCCCTACTGTCTAGACAGCCCACTGTAACTGTACTGTGTAAATAGCAGCACAAACCCCTACTGTCTAGACAGCCCACTGTAATGTACTGTGTAAATGGCAGCACTAACGCCTACCGTCTTAGACAGCAACACAGTGCGTGTACTGTGTAAATGGCAGCACTAAACGCCTACAGACTAGACAGCAAAACATTACGTGTACTGTATAAATGGCGCTAAAAGCTACTGTCTAGACAGCACCACTGTATGTGTACTGTGTAAATGGCAGCACTAAACTCTACTGTCTAGACAGCACCACTCTAACTGTACGCGATATAACGCCCTACTGTTAGACAGCACCACTGTACGTGTACTGTGTAAATGGCAGCACTAAACGCCTACAGTCAGACAGCACCACAGACGTGTACTGTGTAATGGCAGCACTAAACGCCTACAGTCTAGACAGCACCACTGTACGTGTACTGTGTAAATGGCAGCACTAAACGCCTACTGTCTAGACAGCACCAGTACGTGTACAGTCTAGACAGCACCACTTTACATGTACTGTGTAAATGGCAGCACTAAATGCCTACTGTCTAGACAGCACCACTGTATGTGTACTGTGTAAATGGCAGTAATAAACGCCTACAGTCTAGACAGCACACTTACGTGTACTGTGTAAATGGCAGCAAATGCCTACAGTCTAGACAGCACCACTGTACGTGTACTGTGTAAATGGAAGCACTAAACGCTTACTGTTAGACAGCACCACTGTACGTGTACTGTGTAAATGGCAGCACTAAACGCTACAGTCTAGACAGCACCACTTTACGTGTACGTGTAAATGGCAGCACTAAATGCCTACAGTCTAGACAGCACCACTGTAGTGTACTGTGTAAATGGAAGCACTAAACGCTTACTGTCTAGACAGCACCACTGTAACTGTACGCAGCACTAAACGCCTACAGTCTAGACAGCACCACTGTAACTGTACTGTGTAAATGTCAGCACTAAACGCCTACCGTCTAGCAGCAACACAGTGCGTATACTGTGTAAATGGCGCTAAACGCCTACTGTCAAACAGAACCATGTATGTGTACTGTGTAAATGGCAGCACTAAACTCCTACTGTCTAGACAGCCCCTGTAACTGTACACAGACTAACGCCTACTGTTAGACATCACCACTGTACGTGTACGTATAATGGCAGCACTAAACGCCTACAGTCTAGACAGCACCACTGTATGTGTACGTGTAAATGGCAGCACTAAACGCCTACTGTCTAGAAAGCACCACTGTAACTGTACTGTGTATATGGCAGCACTAACGCCTACTGTCTAGAAAGCACCACTGTAACTGTACTGTGTAAATGGCAGCACTAAACGCCTACAGTCTAGACAGCAACACAGTATGTACTGTGTAAATAGCAGCACTAAACCCCTACTGTCTAGACAGCCCACTGTAGCTGTACTGGTAAATGGCAACACTAAACCCCTACTGTCTAGACAGCCCACTGTAACTGTACTGGTGTAAATAGCAGCACTAAACCCCTACTGTCTAGACAGCCCACTGTAACTGTACTGTGTAAATGTCGCACTAAACGCCTACCGTCTAGACAGCAACACAGTGCGTATACTGTGTAAATGGCGCTAAACGCCTACTGTCTAAACAGAACCACTGTATGTGTACTGTGTAAATGGCAGCACTAAACTCCTACTGTCTAGACAGCCCCACTGTAAATGTACACAGCACTAAACGCCCTACTGTTAGACATCACCACTGTACGTGTACTGATAAATGGCAGCACTAAACGCCTACAGTTAGACAGCACCACTGTATGTGTACTGTGTAAATGGCAGCACTAAATGCCTATCTCTAGACAGCACCACGTACGTGTACTGGTAAATGGCGCTAAACGCCTACTGTCTAGACAGCACCACTGAGTGTACAGGCTAGACAGCACCACTTTACAAGTACTGTGTAAATGGCAGCACTAAATGCCTACTCTCTAGACAGCACCACTGTAGTGTACTGTGTAAATGGCAGCAATAAACGTCTACTGTGTAGACAGCACCACTCTACGTATACGTGTGTAAGTGGCAGCACTAAACGCCTACAGTCTAGACAGCACCACTGTATGTGTACTGTGTAAATGGCAGCACACTAAACGCCTACAGTCTAGACAGCACCACTGTGAACGTACTGTGTGTAAATGGCAGCACTAAATGCCTACAGTCTAGACAGCACCACTGTACGTGTACTGTGTAAATGGAAGCACTAAACTCTTACTGTCTAGACAGCACCACTGTAACTGTACGCAGCACTAAACGGCTACAGTCTAGACAGCACCACTGTACGGTGTACTGTGTACATGGCAGCACTAAACGCCTAGTCTAGACAGCACCACTGTATGTGTACTGTGTAAATGGCAGCATAAACGCCTACAGTCTAGACGCACACACGTATGTGTACTGTGTAAATAGCAGCACTAAAACCCCTACTGTCTAGACAGCCCACTGTAGCTGTACTGTGTAATGGACCACTAAACCCCTACTGTCTAGACAGCCCACTGTAACTGTACTGTGTAAATAGCAGCACTAAACCCCTACTGTCTAGACAGCCCACTGTAACTGTACTGTGTAAATGTCAGCACTAAACGCCTACCGTCTAGACAGCAACACAGTGCGTAACTGTGTAAATGGCGCTAAACGCTACTGTCTAAACAGAACCACTGTATGTGTACTGTGTAAATGGCAGCACTAAACTCCTACTGTCTAGACAGCCCCACTGAACTGACACAGCACTAAACGCCTACGTCTAGACATCACCACTGTACGTGTACTGTATAAATGGCAGCACTAAACGCCTACAGTCTAGACAGCACCACTGTATGGTTACTGTGTAAATGGCAGCACTAAATGCCTACTCTCTAGACAAGCACCACTGTACGTGTACTGTGTAAATGGCAGCACAAACGCCTACTGTCTAGACAGCACCACTGTACGTGTACAGGCTAGACAGCACCATTTACAAGTACTGTGTAAATGGCAGCACTAAATGCTACTCTCTAGACAGCACCACTGTATGTGTACGTGTAAATGGCACACACTAAACGTCTACGTGTAGACAGCACCACTCTACGTATACTGTGTAAGTGGCAGCAATAACGCCTACAGTCTAGACAGCACCACTGTATGTGTACTGTGAAATGGCAGCACTAAACGCCTACAGTCTAGACAGCACCACTGTAACTGTACTGTGTAAATGGCAGCACTAAATGCCTACAGTCTAGACAGCACCACTGTACGTGTACTGTGTAAATGGAAGCACTAAAAGCTTACTGTCTAGACAGCACCACTGTAACTGTACGCAGCACTAAACGGCTACAGTCTAGACAGCACCCACTGTACGTGTACTGTGTACATGGCAGCACTAAACGCCTACTGTTAGACAGCACCACTGTATGTGTACTGTGTAAATGGCAGCACTAAAAGCCTACTGTCTAGAAAGCACCACTGTAACTGTACTGTGTAAATGGCAGCACTAAACGCCTACAGTCTAGACAGCAACACAGTACGTGTACTGTATAAATGGCGCTAAACCTACTGTCTAGACAGAACCACTGTATGTGTACGTGTAAATGGCAGCACTAAACGCCTACAGTCTAGACAGCACCCACTGTACGTGTACTGTGTAAATGGCAGCACTAAACGCCTCTTGTCTAGACAGCACCACTGTACGTGTACTGTGTAAATGGCAGCACTAAACGCCTACAGTCTAGACAGCAACACAGTACGTGTACTGTATAAATGGCGCTAAAGCCTACTGTCTAGACAGAACCACTGTATGTGACTGTGTAAATGGCAGCACTAAACGCCTACAGTCTAGACAGCACCACTGTACGTGTACTGTGTAAATGGCAGCACTAAACGCCTACTGTCTAGACAGCACCCAGTACGTGTACTGTGTAAATGGGCACTAAACGCCTACAGACTAGACAGCAACACAGTACGTGTACTGTATATGGCGCTAAACGCCTACTGTCTAGACAAAACCACTGTATGCGTACTGTTGAAATGCAGCACTAACGTCTACTGTGTAGACAGCACCACTCTAAGTATACTGTGTAAATGGCAGCACTAAACGCCTACAGTCTAGACAGCACCACTGTATGTGTACTGTGTAAATGGCAGCACTAAACGCCTACAGTCTAGACAGCACCACTGTAACTGTACTGTGTAAATGGCAGCACTAAATGCCTACAGTCTAGACAGCACCACTGTAAGTGTACTGTGTAAATGGAAGCACTAAACGCTTACTGTCTAGACAGCACCACTGTAACTGTACGCAGCACTAAACGGCTACAGTCTAGACAGCACCACTTTACGGGTACGTGTACATGGCAGCACTAAACGCCTACTGTCTAGACAGCACCACTGTATGTGTACTGTGTAAATGGCAGCACTAAACGCCTACTGTTAGAAAGCACCACGTAACGTACTGTGTAAATGGCAGCACTAAACGCCACAGTCTAGACAGCAAACACAGTACGTGTACTGTATAATGGCGCTAAACGCCTACTGTCTAGACAGAACCACGTATGTTACTGTGTAAATGGCAGCACTAAACGCCTACAGTCTAGACAGCACCACTGTACGTGTACTGTGTAAATGGCAGCACTAAACGCCTACAGTCTAGACCGCACCACGTACGTGTACTGTGTAAATGGCAGCAAACGCCTACGTCTAGACAGCACCACTGTACGTGTACTGTGTTAAATGGCAGCACTAAACGCCTACTGTTAGACAGCAACACTGTATGTGTACTGTGTAAATGGCAGCACTAAATGCCTACAGTCTAGACAGCACCACTGTACATGTACTGTGTACATGGCAGCACTAAACGCCTACTGTCTAGACAGCACCACTGTAGGTACTGTGTGTAAATGGCAGCACTAAACGCCTACTGTCTAGAAAGCACCACTGTAACTGTACTGTGTAAATGGCAGCACTAAACGCCTACAGTCTAGACAGCAACAGAGTGGGTGTACTGTGTAAATGGCAGCACTAAACGCCTACTGTCTGACAGCACCACTGATGGTACTGGTAAATGGCAGCACTAAATGCCTACAGTCTAGAAAGCACCACTGATGTGTACTGTGTAAATAGCAGCACTAAACCCCTACTGTCTAGACAGCCCACTGTAAATGTACTGTGTAAATGGCAGCACTAAACGCCTACAGTCTAGACAGCACCAGTACGTGTACTGTGTAATGGAAGCACTAAACGCTTACTGTCTGACAGCCCACTGTAGCTGTACTGTGTAAATGCAACACTAAACCCCTACTGTTAGACAGCCCACTGTAAATGTACTGTTAAATGGCAGCACTAAACGCCTACCGTCTAGACAGAACACAGTGCGTGTACGTGTAAATGGCAGCACTAAACGCTACAGACTAGACAGCAACACAGTACGGTACTGTATAAATGGCGCTAAACGCCTACTGTCTAGACAGAACCACTGTATGTGTACTGTGTAAATGCAGCACTAAACTCCTACTGTCTAGACAGCCCCACTGTAACTGTACGCAGCACTAAACGCCTACTGTCTAGACAGCCACCATGTTGTACTGTATAAATGGCAGCACTAAACCCTACAGTCTAGACAGCACCACGTACGTGTACTGTGTAATGGCAGCACTAAATGGCTACAGTCTAGACAGCACCACTGTACGTGTAATGTATAAATGGCAGCACTAAACGCCTACAGTCTAGACAGCACCACTGGATGTGTACTGTGTAAATGGAAGCACTAAACTTAGTCTAGACAGCACCACTGTATGTGTACTGTGTTAATGGCAGCACTAAACGCCTACTGTCTAGACAGCACCACTGTACGTGTACTGTGTAAATGGCAGCACTAAACGCCTACTGTCTAGACAGCCCCACTGTATGTGTACTGTGTAAATGGCAGCAATAAACGCCTACAGTCTAGACAGCAACCACTTAGTGTACTGTGTAAATGGCAGCACTAAATGCCTACAGTTAGACAGCACCTGTACGTGACTGTGTAAATGGAAGGACTAAACGACTACTGTCTAGACAGCAACACTGTAACTGTACGCAGCACTAAACGCCTACAGTCTAGACAGCACCACGTACGTGTACTGTGTACATGGCAGCACTAAAAGCCCTACTGTCTAGACAGCACACACTGTATGTGTACTGTGTAAATGCAGCACTATAAAAGCCTACTGTCTAGAAAGCACACTGTAACTGTACTGTGTAAATGGCAGCACTAAACGCCTACAGTCTAGACAGCAAACAAGTATGTGTACTGTGTAAATAGCAGCACTAAACCCCTACTGTCTAGACAGCCCACTGTAGCTGTACTGTGTAAATGGCAACACTAAACCCCTACTGTCTAGACAGCCCACTGTAACTGTACTGTGAAATAGCAGACACTAAACCCCTACTGTCTAGACGCCCACTGTAACTGTACTGTGTAAATAGCAGCACTAAACCCCTACTGTCTAGACAGCCCACTGTAAATGTACTGTTGTAAATGGCAGCACTAAACGCCTACCGTCTAGACAGCAACACAGGGCGTGTACTGTGTAAATGGCAGCACTAACGCCTACAGACTAGACAGCAAACCAGTACGTGTACTGTATAAATGGCGCTAAACGCCTACTGTCTAGACAGAACCACTGTATGTGTACTGTGTAAATGTCAGCACTAAACTCCTACTGTCTAGACAGCCCCACTCTAACTGTACGCAGCCACTAAACGCCTACTGTCTAGACAGCACCACTGTATGTGTACTGTATAAATGGCAGCACTAAACGCCTACAGTCTAGACAGCACCACTGTACGTGTACTGTGTAAATGGAAGCACTAAACGCTTACTGTCTAGACAGCACCACTGTAACTGTACGCCACTTACAAACAAAAAAAAAAAACACAAAGAAAAACAATTAACAAAACCCCTGTAACGTGTAAAGAGCACAAACGCTACAGTCTAGACAGACCACTTTACGGTTCTGTGTTTAATGGAGCAGCACTAAACGCCTACAGTCTAGACAGCACCACTTTACGTGTTCTGTGTAAATGGAAGCACTAAATGCCTACAGTCTAGACAGCACCACTGTACATGTACTGTGTAAATGGCAGCACTAAACGCCTACAGTCTAGACAGCACCACTTATCCTTGTGTTGCATATTTCCATGTGGTATGAGGGCATGTAACCCGCATCATTGAAAACTAGATGTACCACAATATTGATATGTGTTGGGTGTAGGAGGTTTCAACCTAAATAAAACAGTTTGAAGCAAAGTTGGTGAGGTCCGGTTTACATCTTGTTTTTTTATTTACTTAGGGGGTGGCAAGCTAACTCCCATTTTATATATTATATATCCAGAAGAAAGCTGAGCACTCGAGGATTCTAATAGATTTATTAAGACAAATAGTAGGTCAGTTTTACCACCTGAGGTGGTGGAGTGAGTCATATAAAAGGCCCCAAAATAACTTGCTCTTATGGTACGAGGACAAGAAATGAAAGTAGATAGAATGTGGTTGTCGTGAGATCCCTTCACATTGTGATGACTGCACACACAAGATCCTGTGTCAAAGATCGTAACCACCTGTTGGGGGCGTGACAGATTATGGGACCTTAATTGTATTGGATACAAACCTCGAGGCACACGATAAGTGTACACCAACTTACAGGACACACAACAATATACAGTCGGTCAATATTCAAAGTAGTGCCACCATAGCCAGCGGACATCCCTGATTGTACTGCACATGCTATTGGGGAAACCTGGTATAGTGCACTGTAGCTTGTGCCAGACCACCAGAGTAACCCACTGGTTGCCATGCTACCCATAATCATTCCTTAAAGCAGTGATTGGTACAAATTGTGGTTGTAGCGTTGCTGGGTAACTACCATTTATTCTTCCTGTTTTTCTTTGTATGTTTGTTCTCTGTATTAAGCTAGGGGCTGCTACTGAAAGTATTGATTTAAATCCTCCTGTCCTTGTGACCTGCAGAATGGAATTCCCAAATAGCTCAGTAGCTCACCAGGCCAATTGCCAAACCTATTTTTAAAACCAATCCATTTGATTAGGGTAACATAGCGAGTGGACTGATTAGCTAGAACAACTCTGATTGGGCAGCCACTATTAAGGTTGGGATGAAGGTGCTCGCTTGCAATTCCTAGGCCTTGTGTAGTGGTAAAGCCAGAGCAGGATACCAAGGATTCCTGTACTATGATCTAAAAAAAGCAGTTATCAGTTGTAATTAAAAATGCTCTGAAGCTATTTTTTATCAAATGGTTCGTGTATAAAAGAGTATAGAACGGAAATCCATTTCTTTAGTAAAGGGAATGTGAGAAAGTTTGATTTAGACCGTTAGTATATTAGGGCAATTGCTATTACAATATACTATGTGCTGTAGGGTACTTTGCTGTATAATATATGATGGTAAATCAACACTTTGCGTGGGTAATACTAATAAGGTACCGTATATACTGCGAGTATAAGCGAGGTTTTGAGGAATTAAAAAATTCAAACCTTAAAACCTTGCTCGGCTTATACTCGAGTACAAGAACTTACTTCAATCCAGAGCAGCCGCGAGTCAGGCCGCAGGTCCCAGTAGTTCTTCATGTTGCGCGTGATGTTCATCGCGCACGCTGGCGGGGGATGACGTCACGCGCAGCCGCAAGCAGAAATGGGAAACTGCCGGCCTGACTCGCGGCTGTTCTGGATTGCGGCAGCCGGCAGAGAGAGAAGCTGAAGACAGGTACGGGATAGTGAGCTGGGGGGGGGGTGGCTGGGGCGACAGTTGCAATGCAGACACCCACATTACATTTTTACTATAGGTGGTTGGAAACTACAATCCCAGCAACCAAGCATTGCTGGGAGTTGTAGTTTCCAAAACATCACAGGTGGAAAGGTATTAGGGTGGGGGACAGTATGCCCTATAGTTAACCCCCAATACTTTCTATATAGGGTGGTTGAGGGAAAACTACAACTCCAGCACCACAAGCATGCGTGGGGAGTTTGTGTTCCAAAAATCTACAGTGGGAAAGGTATAGGGTTACTGATACCCTACGGCTATTACTACCGGTCATCATGTTTTTCTAATTTGGAGGCACAAAAATGGGTACCTGCTGGCTATACTCGAGTCGGTTTATACTCGAGTATATACGGTAATATCTAGCATGTTAGTTCAAACAACAGCTGGCAGGATGCCTAGTCTATCTCAGACCTACTGGATTGTCGGGTATACTCTCAGACCTGCTTGCTTGTCCTATGGGTACTCTGAAAGCTGGTGACTGAGTAAAACAGTCAAATAACTGTGTCAGATCTATATCCACACATAGCAAAAAATACACACACTCATTTCCATGTGACCAACGGGCAACACTTTTGCTAGTGTGTGTAATATTATATATATAAGATGCCCACACAGACAGAAACAGGGATGCCCTGAAGGCCACATGACTGAATGATGAATACAAATCCAGCATAGAGACAATGCAGAGCGGCTGCCACTATTTTCCCCTCTCCCGTTATTGCTCATCTGTGTGCGTGGATCTGCACGAACAATCCAACGAGGAAAAAAACACTACGAGTGGAGTAGTTACCCACTTATAGCCCATAAGAGGGGTAGTTTACAATAACTTTGTAGTTGCTGCGCCATTTCCAAACTTTTGTAAACATACCCTTGGCACAAAACCTTCATCCAATTAGGTGGCGACTGCAAAACTGTCACTTCTAACCTAAACTGCAATCCCGCATACAGAAAAATGTTTGCATTGTGGGACCTGGGGCAGGTAAGAAGCCACAGTTTAACGCAATCTCCCCGATAACGTCGAGGCGGGAACAAATGTGCGCGTAGTGTTAGACTGCAATGATACTGTATATGTGTGTTCTTTGTTTTAGTTTTGGTGAGCCCAAGTCTAACAGTGCTTATATGTGTACTGTGAAATGGCAGCATAACAACGCCTACTGTCTAGAAAGTACCACTTACGTGATACTGTGTAAATGGCGAACTAAACGCCTACAGTCTAGACAGCAAACACAGTATGTGTACTGTGTAAATAGCAGCACTAAACCCCTACTGTCTAGACAGCCCACTGTAGCTGTACTGTGTAAATGGCAACACTAAACCCCTACTGTCTAGACAGCCCACTGTAACTGTACTGTGTAAATAGCAGCACTAAACCCCTACTGTCTAGACAGCCCACTGGAACTGTACTGTGTAAAAGCAGCACTAAACGCCTACGTCTAGACAGCAACACAGTGGTGTACTGTGTAAATGGCAGCACTAAACGCCTAACGACTAGACAGCAACACATTACGTGTACTGTTATAAATGGCGCTAAACGCCTACTGTCTAGACAGCACCACTGTAGTGTACTGTGTAAATGGCAGACTAAACTCCTACTGTCTAGACAGCACCACTCTAACTGTACGCAGCACTAAACGCCTACTGTCTAGACAGACCCACTGTACGTGTACTGTGTAAATGGCAGCACTAAACGCACAGTCTAGACAGCACCACAGTAGTGTACTGTGTAATGGCAGCACTAAACGCCTACAGTCTAGACAGCACCACTGTAGTGTACTGTGTAAATGGCAGCATAAACGCCTACTGTCTAGACAGCACCACTGTACGTGTACAGTCTAGACAGACCACTTTACATGTACTGTGTAAATGGCAGCACTAAATGCTACTGTCTAGACAGCACCACTGTATGGTACTGTGTAAATGGCAGTACTAAACGCCTACACGTCTAGACAGCACCACTTACGTGTACTGTGTAAATGGCCGACTAAATGCCTACAGTCTAGACAGCACCACTGTACGTGTACTGTGTAAATGGAAGCACTAAACGCTTACTGTCTAGACAGCACCACTGTACGTGTACTGTGTAAATGGCAGCACTAAACGCTACAGTAGACAGCACCACTACAGTGTACTGGGTAAATGGCAGCACTAAATGCCTACAGTCTAGACAGCACCACTGTTGTGTACTGTGTAAATGGAAGCACTAAACGCTTACTGTCTAGACAGCACCACTGTAACTGTACGCAGCACTAAGCCTACAGTCTAGACAGCACCACTGTAACTGTACTGTGTAAATGTCAGCACTAAACGCTACGTCTAGACAGCAACACAGTGGTATACTGTGTAAATGGCGCTAAACGCTACTGTCTAACAAGAACCACGTGATGTGTACTGTGTAAATGGCAGCACTAAATCTACTGTCTAGACAGCCCCACTGTAACTGTACACAGCACTAAACGCCTACTGTCTAGACATCACCACTGTACGTGTACTGTAAATGGCACTAAACGCCTACAGTCTAGACAGCACCCCGTAGTGTGTATGTGTAAATGGCAGCACTAAAAGCTACTGTCTAGAAAGCACCACTGTAACGTACTGTGTATATGGCAGACTAAACGCCTACTGTCTAGAAAGCACCACTGTAACTGTACTGTGTAAATGGCAGCACTAAAAGCCTACAGTCTAGACAGCAACACAGTATGTGTACTGTGTAAAAAGCAGCACTAAACCCCTATGTCTAGACAGCCCACTGTAGCTGTACTGTGTAAATGGCAAACACTAAACCCCTACTGTCTAGACAGCCCACTGTAACTGTACTGTGTAAATAGCAGCACTAAACCCCTACTGTCTAGACAGCCACTGTAACTGTACTGTGTAAAGTCAGCACTAAACGCTACCGTCTAGACAGCAACACAGTGCGTATACTGTGTAAATGGCGCTAAACGCCTCTGTCTAAACAGAACCACTGTAGTGTACTGTGTAAATGGCAGCACTAAACTCCTACGTCTAGACAGCCCCACTGTAACTGTACACAGCACTAAACCCTACTGCTAGAGACACCACTGTAAGTGTACTGTAAAATGGCAGCACTAAACGCCTACAGTCTAGACAGCACCACTGTATGTGTACTGTGTAAATGGCAGCACTAAATGCCTACTCTCTAGACAGCACCACTGTACGTGTACTGTGTAAATGGCAGCACTAAACGCCTACTGTCTAGACAGCACCACTGTACGTGTACAGGCTAGACAGCACCACTTTACAAGTACTGTGTAAATGGCAGCACTAAATGCCTACTCTCTAGACAGCACCACTGTATGTGTACTGTGTAAATGGCAGCACTAAACGTCTACTGTGTAGACAGCACCACTCTACGTATACTGTGTAAGTGGCAGCACTAAACGCCTACAGTCTAGACAGCACCACTGTATGTGTACTGTGTAAATGGCAGCACTAAACGCCTACAGTCTAGACAGCACCACTGTAACTGTACTGTGTAAATGGCGCACTAAATGCCTACAGTCTAGACAGCACCAATGGACGTGTACTGTGTAAATGGAAGCACTAAACTCTAGTCTAGACAGCACCACTGTAACTGTACGCAGCACTAAACGGCTACTCTAGACAGCACCACTGTACGTGTACTGTGTACATGGCAGCACTAAACGCCTACTGTCTAGACAGCACCACTGTATGTGTACTGTGTAAATGGCAGCACTAAACGCCTACAGTCTAGACAGCAACACAGTATGTGTACTGTGTAAATAGCAGCACTAAACCCTACGTCTAGACAGCCCACTGTAGCTGTACTGTGTAAATGGCACCACTAAACCCTACTGTCTAGACAGCCCACTGTAACTGTACTGTGTAAATAGCAGCACTAAACCCCTACTGTCTAGACAGCCCACTGTAACTGTACTGTGTAAATGTCAGCACTAAACGCCTTCCGTCTAGACAGCAACACACGTGCGTATACTGTTGTAATGGCGCTAAACGCCTACTGTCAAACAGAACCACTGTATGTGTACTGTGTGTAAATGGCAGCACTAAACTCCTACTGTCTAGACAGCCCACTGTAACTGTACACAGCACTAAACGCTACGTCTAGACATCACCACTGTACGTGTACTGTATAAATGGCAGCACTAAACGCCACAGTCTAGACAGCACCACTGTATGTGTACTGTGTAAATGGCAGCACTAAATGCCTACTCTCTAGACAGCACCACTGTACGTGTACTGTGTAAATGGCAGCACTAAACGCCTACTGTCTAGACAGCACACTGTCGGTACAGGCTAGACAGCACCATTTACAAGTACTGTGTAAATGGCAGCATAAATGCCTACTTCTAGACAGCACCACTGTAGTGTACTGTGTAAATGGCAGCACTAAACGTTACTGTGAGACAGCACCACTCTACGTATACTGTGTAAGTGGCGCACTAAACGCCTACAGTCTAGAAAAGCACCACTGTATGTGTACTGTGTAAATGGCAGCACTAAACGCTACAGTCTAGACAGCACCACTGTAACTGTACTGTGTAAATGGCAGCACTAAATGCCTACAGTTAGACCGCACCACTGTACGTGTACGTGTAAATGGAAGCACTAAACGCTTACTGTCTAGACAGCACCCATGTAAAAGTACGCAGCACTAAACGGCTACAGTCTAGACAGCACCACTGTACGTGTACTGGTTACATGGCAGCACTAAACGCCTACTGTCTAGACAGCACCACTGTAGGTGACTGTGTAAATGGCAGCACTAAACGCCTACTGTCTAGAAAGCACCACTGTAACTGTACTGTGTAAATGGCAGCACCAACGCCTACAGTCTAGACAGCAACACAGTACGTGTACTGTATAAATGGCGCTAAACGCTACTGTCTAGACAGAACCACTATGTGTACTGTGTAAATGGCAGCACTAAACGCCTACAGTCTAGACAGCACCACTGACGTGTACGTGTAAATGGCAACTAAACGCCTACTGTCTAGACAGCACCACTGTACGTGTACTGTGTAAAGGCAGCACTAAACGCCTACAGTCTAGACAGCAACACAGTACGTGTACTGTATAAATGGCGCTAAACGCCTACTGTCTAGACAGAACCATGTATGTGTACTGTGTAAATGGCAGCACTAAACGCCTACAGTCTAGACAGCACCACTGGACGTGTACTGTGTAAATGGCAGCACTAAACGCCTACTGTCTAGACAGCACCACTGTAGTTTACTGTGTAAATGCAGCACATAAAAGCCTACAGACTAGACAGCAACACAGTACGTGTACTGTATAAATGGCGCTAACGCCTACTGTCTAGACAAAACCACTGTATGCGTACGTGTAAATGGCAGCACTAAACGTCTACTGTGTAGACAGCACCACTCTACGTATACTGTGTAAATGGCAGCACTAAACGCCTACAGTCTAGACAGCACCACTGTATGTGTACTGTGTAAATGGCAGCACTAAACGCCTACAGTCTAGAAGACACCACTGTAACTGTACTGTGTAAATGGCAGCACTAAATGCCTACAGTCTAGACAGCACCACTGTAGTTACTGTGTAAATGGAAGCACTAAACGCTTACTGTCTAGACAGCACCACTGTAACTGTACGCAGCACTAAACGGCCTACAGTAGACAGCACCACTGTACGTGTACTGTGTACATGGCAGCACTAAACGCCTACTGTAGACAGCACCACTGTATGTGTACTGTGTGTAAAAAGGCAGCATAAACGCCTACTGTCTAGAAAGCACCACTGTAACTGTACTGTGTAAATGGCAGCACTAAACGCCTACAGTCTAGACAGCAAACACAGTACGGTACTGTATAAATGGCGCTAAACGCCTACTGTCTAGACAGAACCACTGTATGTTCTGTGTAAATGGCAGCACTAAACGCCTACAGTCTAGACGCACCACTGTACGTGTACTGTGTAAATGGCAGCACTAAACGCCTACAGTCTAGACCACCCACTGTACGTGTACTGGTAAATGGCAGCACTAAACGCCTACTGTCTAGACAGCACCACTGTACGTGTACTGTTTAAATGGCAGCACTAAACGCCTACTGTCTAGACAGCACCAATGTATGTGTACTGTGTAAATGGCAGCACTAAATGCCTACAGTCTAGACAGCCACACTGTACATGTACTGTGTACATGGCAGCACTAAACGCCTACTGTCTAGACAGCCACTGTATGGTACTGTGTAAATGGCAGCACTAAACGCCTACTGTCTAGAAAGCACCACTGTAACTGTACTGTGTAAATGGCAGCACTAAACGCCTACAGTCTAGACAGCAACAGAGTGTGTATGTGTAAATGGCAGCACTAAACGCCTACTGTTAGACAGCACCACTGTATGTGTACTGTGTTAATGGCAGCACTAAATGCCTACAGTCTAGAAAGCACCACTGTATGTGTACTGTGTAAATAGCAGCACTAAAACCTACTGTCTAGACAGCCCACTGTAAATGTACTGTGTAAATGGCAGCACTAAACGCCTACAGTCTAGACAGACCACGTAGTGTACTGTGTAAATGGAAGCACTAAACGCTACTGTCTAGACAGCCCACTGTAGCTGTACTGTGAAATGGCAACTAAACCCCTACTGTCTAGACAGCCCACTGTAAATGTACGTGTAAATGGCAGCACTAAACGCCCTACCGTTAGACAGCAACACAGTGCGTGTACTGTGTAAATGGCAGCACTAAACGCCTACAGACTAGACAGCAACACAGTACGTGTACTGTATAAATGGCGCTAAACGCTACTGTTAGACAGAAACACTGTATGTGTACTGTGTAAATGGCAGCACTAAAATCCTACTGTCTAGACAGCCCACTGTAACTGTACGCAGCACTAAACGCCTACTGTCTAGACAGCACCACTGTATGTGTACTGTATAAATGCAGCACTAAACGCCTACAGTCTAGACAGCACCATGTACGTGTACTGTGTAAATGGCAGCACTAATGCCTACAGTCTAGACAGCACCACTGTAAGTGTACTGTATAAATGGCAGCACTAAACGCCTACAGTCTAGACAGCACCACTGTATGTGTACTGTGTAATGGAAGCATAAACGCTTAATGTCTAGACAGCACCACTGTATGTGTACTGTGTAAATGGCAGCACTAAACGCCTACTGTTAGACAGCACCACTGTACGTGTACTGTGTAATGGCAGCACTAAACGCCTACTGTTAGACAGCACCACTGTATGTGTACTGTGTAAATGGCAGCACTAAACGCCTACAGTCTAGACAGCACCACTTTACGTGTACTGTGTAAATGGCACGCACTAAATGCCTACAGTCTAGACAGCACCACTGTACGTGTACTGTGTAAATGGAAGGACTAAACGACTACTGTCTAGACAGCACCACTGTAACTGTACGCAGCACTAAACGCCTACAGTCTAGACAGCACCACTGTACGTGTACTGTGTACATGGCAGCACTAAACGCCTACTGTCTAGACAGACCCACTGTATGTTACTGTGTAAATGGCAGCAATATAAAAGCCTACTGTCTAGAAAGCACCACTGTAACTGTACTGTGTAAATGGCAGCACTAAACGCCTACAGTCTAGACAGAACACAGTATGTGTACTGTGTAAATAGCAGCACTAAAACCCCTACTGTCTAGACAGCCCACTGTAGCTGTACTGTGTAAATGGCAAACACAAACCCCTACGTCTAGACAGCCCACTGTAACTGTACTGTGTAATAGCAGCACTAAACCCCTACTGTCTAGACAGCCCACTGTAACTGTACTGTGTAAATAGCAGCAATAAACCCTACTGTCTAGACAGCCCACTGTAAAAGTACTGTGTAAATGGCAGCACTAAACGCCTACCGTCTAGACAGCAACACAGTGCGTGTACTGTGTAAATGGCAGCAATAAACGCCTACAGACTAGACAGCAACCCAGTACGTGTACTGTATAAATGGCGCTAAACGCCTACTGTCAGACAGAACCACTGTATGTGTACTGTGTATAATGTCAGCACTAAACTCCTACTGTCTAGACAGCCCCACTCTAACTGTACGCAGCACTAAACGCCTACTGTCTAGACAGCACCACTGTATGTGTACCGTATAAATGGCAGCACTAAACGCCTACAGTCTAGACAGCACCAGTACGTGTACTGTGTAAATGGAAGCACTAAACGCTTACTGTCTAGACAGCACCACTGTAACTGTACGCAGCACTAAACGCTACAGTCTAGACAGCACCACTTTACGTGTTCTGTGTAAATGGAAGCACTAAATGCCTACAGTCTAGACAGCACCATGTACATGTACTGTGTAAATGGCAGCACTTAACGCCTACAGTCTAGACACGCACATTTACGTGTTCTGTGTAAATGGAAGCACAAATGCCTACAGTCTAGACAGCACCACTGTACATGTACTGTGTAAATGGCAGCACTAAACGCCTACAGTCTAGACAGCACCACTGTACGTGTACTGTGTAAATGGCAGCACTAAACGTCACATTCTAGACAGCACCAGAATGTGTATGTGTACTGTGTAAATAGAAAAGTAGTGTGTGTGTGTGCGTTTTTTTTTATTTTTGGTGAGCTTAGTTTGCATGTAGTTCCTAGCTAGATAATACTCCATAGGTGAAAAGAATGGGGATTGATTTTTTCACAAGTGACCTACTTTCCATAGAATAAAACTACTTCCATAGCCTGCAGCAACACATTGTGATTTAGACATGCAGAAAGCAAAGCTGCCTGATGAGAACTGAAATAACCGCAAAGATTTTTTGTACTTTAATTATTTTATTTATTTACCTATTCGGTTTACACCATGATAATAAAATGACCCTCTTTTCCCCTAAATATTCTCCTTTTATGTCTGATAAACGGATATAAAATAAAGGTCTTTCCCTTTTTGGAAATTATTTAAACCTTATGACCTATATCTAATAACTTTATTATTAGAGTTTAATTTAATTGTAAACTCTATAATAAAGTTTCTATCCTAAAAGGAAATCGTATTTTAAAGAGTGGTACGCTATCATCGGGCCTGTGGCAGCAAAGACCCCTTGCAACTGTCTCTAACATAGTAAATAGGCAGGCAGGCGCACTGAAGAGAGAGTGGAGGTGTTGGAAGGTAAAAGCCCCCAGGCAAAAACATTCCCATTGGCCCATCCATTTTGCGATCACAAAATAAAGATCCGACAAGGCACTTTATCGGAGATCACGCAAATGTCTGGATATCGTAAAGAGAAGTATATAGGAAGATGAGTTTTGTTGTGTACAGGCTCCTTAAAGCGGACACTGGGCGATCGTTTTTCATTTCAATACGTTAGATACGTTAATCACAAATGAATTGAACACAGAACCAACAACTAACAGGCACGCAAATCATTGTTCTAGTTACTGATTAAAGGACAATTATACTCACCTCCCCCTCGTTCTTTCCCCACTCCTGCAAAGTACCAGGGTGGGGACCTAAAACGCTAAGTCCTCACCTCTGGGTACTTTACAAAAGTCTGCACTACTTACTTCTAATCTCCCTTGTCGTCCGGTCCGATCCTCCCCATTGGCCAGGGGCCAATGGGAAGACATGCTCTGCAAGAAGGCGTGGTCTCCCATTGGCTGCCTCCCGGACTGTCACTGACAGTGCCAGTGGGGAGGATCCGACTGGAGCGACGAGGGAGATTACAGTAAGTAGTGCAGGACTTTTGTAAAGTACCCAGAGCTGAGGACCCAGCGTTTTAGGTCTCACCCTGGGTACTTTGCAGGAAGGATCGGGGAAATGGTAAGTATAATTGTCCTTTAAGTTCACTCAAAGTGCATTTTTGCATTATTTGAAGAATGGGAATTAAAGGAGCTATGTCTTACCTACTATCTTCAATTAATGTAACAGGAACCAGGAACTACTGTATATGCATGCTACAGTTTTGTTAAAGCCAGAAATACTTTGACTGTCAGAGGAGCCAGTGGTGGGTCATTCTTGGCTCCTGTTAAATAAAGTGAAGAACAGTAGATAAGACATAGCTCCTTACCTCCCATTCTTAATTAATGCAAAAGATAATAGGTTCACTTTCTGAGTAAACCTTTAATTATTTCAAAAATGGAAGCACTGTACATGTACCGTCTAGACCAGGGTTTCTCCGTGGGTGTGCCGGGGAACACTGTTGTGTGAGTGGAAATATTTAACTTGTAAAACTCTATATTTTTGTAATGTTTTGATCAATAAATATTAGGTTACAGTCAATGTAGTGAAATATACCATTACGTAATAATTCGATTATGTATGATATACACTTTAAAGTGAATAATACGTGGATACTTTACACGTGCTGGTCTAGACATGCTGGGTTTAAAACAAAGACGAAACCTATCCCTAATAACCCCAGCAGTGCCATTTGTAAATTCCTATGTAAAAACCTTCTAGCAAACACGAACCAAGCTAGAAAATCAGTAGTGTTTTGCAGTAGTAATGCTACCATGTAGCACAAAACTATTGAATGGCCTATTGAATGATCCTGCAATTCTTACCTGATTGGGATCCGGCGATGAAGTTTACTGTCAGGTAACACATGAAAAATATATAACATCAACCCCTTAATTTATTATTAGAGAAAATTGGAAAGGGGGAGGAGTATGTGTTATGGTATAAAAAAAGAATTGAAGCCAAATTTAAAAGAAGAGATAACTGGCGATAAGGATGTTAAAGCGGAGGCAATATGGGTGGAATTAGGCAACAGGAAAGGGGATAATGTCATTATTGGTGTCTGCTATAAGCCGCCAAATGCTAGCAGAGAGGAGGTGAGTCAACTTCATATGCAGTTGGCAAAGGCTGAAAGTTTGGGGAGTGTGCTCATTAGGGGGATTTAATTACCCTGTCATTGATTGGGGTGAGTGGAACTGCCAACACAGAAAAGGGCGATGAGTTCCTGAATTTGCTGCAGGATAATTTTCTCTCACAGGTGGTTGAAGTTCTACTAGAAAAGGAGCCGTTGGATCTGGTAATATCTAACATTGTGGAGCGCATTATAGATATAAAGGTAACTGAAGGCTTAGGGAATAGTGACCATGAAATAGTGGCGTTTGGACTTTGTTATCGAAAGGAAAAGTGCGCTGGGTTAACAAAGACTTTTATTTTCAGGAAAGCAAATTATCCCAGGTTAAAGTAGCTCTTTGAATGTCAACTGGGATAATGTATTATCAGGTAAAGGTACTGAACAGAAGTGGACTATTTTTTAAGGGATTTTAAACCATTTCACATTATATAATTATACATACTTATATTAATTATACCCTTGAGAAATAAATGTTAGAACAATAAGGCCCGCACCCAAGTGGATTAATTTGATTTAATGAGGGAATGAGGAAAGGAAGAAAAAAGGCATTAAAACCTTTAAGTCAGAGGGAAAGGAAGGGCCTTTAGGGATTATAAATCTGTTAACATGGATTGTAAGAAGGCAATCAAACTAGCTAAAATTAATAATGAAATAGGATAGCGGAAAAAAGCACGAACCCTAAACAATTTTTTAAGTATATTAATAGTAAGATGAGGACTGAAAGTGTTGCACTGTTAATTAATTGAAGTTAGGGTGGCGTTAAAGTAAAGGTCTTTTTACAATACAAGCATAGGGTTATAGTAGCAATAATGGTATAAAGGATGCAATTGCACTTTGGTTAACTGAGGATATGGTCAGAAACAACAAAATAAGGTTAATATTAAAAAGTCCCTGGGCCGGATAAAATACATCCTCGGGGTCCTTGGGGAGCGAAGTTCAGTTTTATCTAGCCATGTTTTCTATTTTTGCAGATTCCTCATGTCAGGAGGTGTGCCTCTGAATTGGAAAAAGCTGATATAATTCTAATATTCAAAAAAGGTAGTCATTCACAGCCAGGAAATTACAGTCCTGTAAGTTTAAATCAGTGGTGGGGAAGATACTGGATATGGGAAAATATTCAAGAGTATTGTTCAAGGACTGACCTATAGTTAATATTAGCATGGATTTAGGAGGAATAGATCTTGTCAAACTAACTTGCTTGGCTTTTTGTGGAAGTGAGTGGGAATTAGACTCTGGCATAGCAGTAGATGTAGTATACTTGATGATACAGTCCCACATAGGCAACTAAAATATAAGCTAAGGTGTTGGTCTGGGGTGGCACATTTGTACATGGATAGAAAATATTTGATGGATAGGATGCAGAGAGTATTGTAATGTGGCTTCATCAGTATGCACTAAAGTTCTAAGTGGGGTGCCACAGGGTTCTATATTGGGGCCACTTCTATTTAATCTGATTTGGAAGTGGGTATTGTCAGCAAGGTCTCTGTGTTTGCTGATGACACAAACCTTATTGACCATTAAAAACTTCAGAGGATGTGCAATTGTTGCAGGGGGATCTAGATAGATTGTCACATTGGGCTGCTAAGTGGCAGATGAGATTCAATGTTGATAAATGTAAGGTGATGCATTTTGGACTTTAAAATCCTTCTGTGCTTATAAAATAAATGGATTTCTGTTGAGTGAATCCCTATTGGAAAAGGATCTTGGAGTTTTGTGAGATAACAAACTTAAAGGGCATGTCCACCCCAAAACTAAAATTTAACCACACTAGGCCCCACGTGTAATGATGTTAAAAAAATTCTCACTTTCTCCTCTGCCCCAAATGGTTCTCCTGCAGTGCTTGTGCAAAATTAAGAAAAGTGAAGAGTAGGAGCTGTCTGTGAGTTATTGGGTCCCTGCTTCATCTCTGTCCTCTGAGGACATCTTGCAAATGGAGAGGGGTCAGAGAAGGGCAACTAAAATAATAAAGGGAAGGGGGAGCTTTAATATAAGACCGATTGGATATGTTGCATTTATGTACACTAGAGAAAAGGCGTTTGTGTGGGATATAATTACTGTGTATAAATACATTAACAGGCCATACAATGAACTAGGGCATTGTTAACCAATAGAACATGTCAGAGGACACGTGGACATCCCTTAAGAAAAGAAATGAAGTCTTCAAGTTTGGAAAGGTTTTTTTTTTCATTGATGGCAGGTTCATTGGAAAGTTTTTAAAAAAAAAAAGCTGGATGAGTTTCTAAAAATAAGGAAGGTTGCGTGTTACTGTTATTGATACATAAAGTGGAGTTTGAGAGGAAGAAATTTTGTTCCTACATAATTCCGGTGTTTTTTTTCCACCTTCCTCTGGATCAACAGTTGGGCAGGAATGTGGGTATTGCTGTCTAGGTTTTGATGGAAGGTGTATGTTTTATTCAACCGGTTCCTCGCATCTGATGGATAACCGTACAGGTTGATCTTCGCCTGCGGATCGAAGTTCTGAGTTTCCGACCCTCTTACCTCCCTGGACATAGCTCTCCCAACTCCATAGTTGATTCTACTAATGATGGCACACAACTACTAGATCTCCTTGGTCCTATGTACGTTCACACCTCCTAACTGTCCAACATTTGTGTAGAAGTCAGCAGATGTAGGACCAAAGTACTGAAATTAGAAAATCTATTACTTCTTAAGTGGCCCAAACACCAACCAATCCCGATCGTACATAAACATTTTTCCATTGACCCGACAGGAAATAAAAATGTATGACGATTGTACGGTCTGCCATACATGAGCCAACGATCTTACGATATTGGGATATTACAATATTACGACGGGATTGGTGCATGTATGGAGGCCATTAGTGCCTGAAGGAAGGCCGGGTTCTGATAATGCTGGAATCTCGCACATCCTAGAGAGGTAATGCCATGGGTAACTGAAATAAGAACTAAGACGAGTAATGTGTCAATCTCAACATCTAAACAACCTAACTATCTTAGAACTATTCACATGTTGTTTGTTTCCTTTTTGTTGTTGTTGTTTTCTGTTTTAAACCAAAGAATATAAGAGACGGAAGGGTTGGGCACTATTGCTAAGTTGCTGTCTATTCCCGAGGACAAATACAGATTGCTGGTCAAGATTACTGCCAACTCTTCTTTGTCCCACGGGAGGCAGCTACCTAGGAACAGCTTGTGGGCAGAGTAGCACACATCTGGTTGTTGCTCTTGAGAAGGCCAGTCACTCTGGCTCTGAAGGACACCAGTAGTGTCAAATGACCATCTAGCTGCTTTAACAATAGTCTTTAATTAGTCTTCTCTAAGCTGCTTAAGTAGATTCAGCTCCTTTAGGGAGTGAGGAGAGAACAGAGATATGTATAACCCGCTGCAACCACTGCATGCATTATCCAGCTCCTTAATATTTTGTAACTGGCTGGTTAAAAGGGGGGTTATAAATCTGTAATATTCTCCTTATCCTTGGCTGATAACTGTAACTATGTTTTAAGTGGGGAACTTAAAACAATACGCATAAGGGGGATCATACGTTAAAGTTCTGCAGATCTAGCAGCGAGGCCTAAGGCCAGAAAACCCGCTAGTTGATGCCAAAGATCGATTGCTGCAAAGGAAACTTTTGGACTTAATTGTATATCCTTAGGGGGAGATGTAATGTTTGCCGTTATCCACAAAAAAGTGTAAAACCCACATTACCCGATTATATATCCGGGTAGAGTGAGCTTTAAATTGCATTAGAGGGGTTGCGCCATTTGTATCAACAGCGCAGGCATGCAGTGCAAAAACCACAACAGTAAGTTTTGCATTACTATGTAACACAAAACGGAAAGTCTCTCTTATAAACCAGCGCTCTTACCTGACTGGAACCCCACAATGCGGTAAACTGCAAAGTAATAACTGCAACGCAGTATCTCAGGCAGGTAAGTAATGCCATGTTATTGCATCTCTCCCTTTAAAGTTTAAGAACAACATGGAGTTGTGTTTCTGCACCAGTGTATCTGTAAAGGAAGAAGTGTGAGTCTGACAGGTTCTCTAACCTGAATTGTTTTGGTTTTACAAAGCGATTAAGAACTTTTAAATTTACACTGGAGACCGGAAAACGTCCTGTTTCTGCACTTGGAAACATATGACTTATCCAGCCGTTCCTAATGGGATAGAGAGTTCTATATTGCTACAAGATAGGGCCAAAAACACTGTCTAGTCTCGCTTACTGGAGCTCTGGGGGACTGAATTAATGCCTCCTAGGCTGAATAGAACAGAGCTAATGGAAAGTGGGACTTAAATGTGGGAGCTTTCCAGCTGCCGTAGAGAATTGTACTGGGAAAGTGTAATTCATGGAACCTTGCAAGATCACACAGTTGCAATGAGAACTTCTCCTATAGACCCACAATGCTCATTGCTTCAGTGGTGGATTGGGAGGAAAGCGCCCTGGTTACCAGCAGAATGCCTCGCATTCAGGCATGCCCAGATGTTTGCACACTATGAATCCCACATAGTAGAAGCCAGGGATGTTGGGAGTCATGGTTGCAGCAGGTGGGACATCCCTGGTGTAAATAGTGCTCTTAGCTCAACAAATCCCCATTAAAGAAAGACAAAGGAACTATGGTAATTACATCTTAATTTATCCGCTGTATGAGACCGTCGCTAGGAAAAATAGCTTTTTGTATAATTGTCATAATTATGTTGCAATTTTAAGAAACAAGCCTTTATTCTGTCGTATTTAAATAGATGAATACAGTATATTCATTACCAATTAATTTCTAGCAAGTGGAGTACTATTTCTGTAAGAATTTTATTCTATTAATATCGGAAATCCTAGTCTATGCTTTGCTTACAATCCATTTATTTTAGAGAGAACACTGTGAATCTGAATATGGTATGTACGTTAAGAAGGGAAATCACATCCTTTGTGAATTTATAATGGGGATGAACAATACTGACACCCTGCAAGCTGGTTTTTGCAAGAAATATCATATACAAGATCTATGAGTATCCTGAATGTTATATTCTAACCTACCCCTGTGGTGGATTTCTATGGAGGAACTGTAAGATTATAGCCTTTATAATCTTACATTTCCAGGAGAAGGAAACCAGAAGCCACAAGGGTAGGTTATAATAAATATGCACCCCCCAACTGTAAATTATAAGGATATTAGAAGTCACCTTGGAGTTCCGTGCCCGCCCTGTATAAAAGGTAACTCTGCCGGCCTCGTGCTTTATATGGTTACGGAACTCCTCTGTGACCTAATATCTTATAATTTACAGTGGGGGTGCATTATCCACTATATAAACATACTTGACTGTGTCATCATAATGTCAATGTATGTCATGAGTGTTACAATAGTAGTAGTGTATTATCAAACATCCCACCCTGCCAAAACTAATTTCAGGGAGGGTACCCACACATTTCAGGGAGAATACCCACCCCTAAACCCCACCCCAAGATAAAAGCATAATCCATGCATACAGAGCCACACATGTATAGAGTCAGACACTCTTGCATAAAAACACATGCATCTCAACAGACACACACTCATGAAAACAGTCAGACACACATGCCTACAACAAGTCATGTCACATAAGTGTTTTTGTCACTTGTTACCACAAAAGACTCTGACACATTGTGCTCCCTCATCTAACAACACCTTCAGGGAGATTGTATATTATTTCAGGGAGTCAGGGAGCTGCCATTAAAATCAGGGAGACTCCTTGAACTTCAGGGAGAGTGGGATGCCTGTATTATAGAAAAATATGTCACTTTCAAAAGGGAACCAAACTAAAAACAGACCTAAGCTGAATGGATACTGTCATTGCAGCTTTATTAGGCTTGTGTATCTCTTTTTGGTTAACGTTCAAGCAGAGATATTCGCTTATAAAGTGTTTCTGGAGACATATGAATTGTTTCTGTAGTAGACATGTTTCTCTCAGTTTCCACAGCACCACCTGGGGCTGTGTACTACAAGTGCATCCAGACTTGCATCCAATCCATGTGAAAGGAGCAAGGTAAGGGGGGCACAACTGCAGAGACTGTCTGACAACTTCACAGACAGAAACTTCACAGGGATTCCTGTTCATCGAATGCAAAATAGGTTAAAGGTTAAAGTACCAAGACCCAGTTAGGAGAGGAGATGATTTGTATACAAGGCGCTGTTTAACGGGGGGCCAGGTTGTTGTCCGGTACAGAGGAGATTTGGGATCCGGTTTATTAAAGAGCAAAACAATACTTGTGGCAGAGTTAAGTCGAGAGACAAAGGAACCTGCGGATTTTGTCTATTGTGAAGGAAAAAGCACCAGGTTTTCGCAACATAGTTAATGTGGTTAGAAAATTAGAGAGAGGAGTCAATAATTACCCCTAGGCAGCGTGCCAATTGATGGGAAAATGGGGGGTATGTCAACAGAGATTGAAAGATGGGACAGGACCAGGTTTAGATGGAAAAATTATCAGTTCAATTCGAAAGATTCATTTGAGGTAGTGTTGCAAAATTAGGAGGAGATGGCAAGGAGGCAATTGGAGACAAGTGGGTGTCATGGGGTTAGCGGAGGGGTGGACAAGTAGATTTGGGTATCGTCTGCATATAAATGAACTTGAAGCCATAAGAGCTAATAACATCTCCCAAGGAAATAGGTGAAAGGGAGAACGTTAAGGGTACAAGAACAGACCCCTGCGGTACCCCACCAAGAGGGAACCGGAGAAGAGATGGTTAGCATAAGATAGAGTAAGTTCGGTCAGAGAGATAGGATTGAAACCAGGATGCCACTTCATTCCGAATGCCCAAAGAGAGAAGTATTAGTATTGTATCTGGTTTGCATATACTTAATAGTATATATAAATAATATACATAAATAATTATCACGTGTTTGAACCATGCGAACACGAGGAAAGGGGTACCTGCCCCGTAAAACTACCGTACACTGTAATTAGGTGAGTAAGATACAAATACATAGTGAAGTGTAGAATTGCCATGTAAGAACTTGTGCAGTTATATACAGGATTGTTATATATACTGGTTTGCATATAAGGTATAAATACTGTTTGTCCCCAGTTTATGCTGAAACTGTCTCCTTTAATCAGTTTCTTCCTGATCTGACAGCATTAATGTGCTGAATGAAAATGCCTTTCTTTCCAATTGTATCTCTTGCCCTAATCCTCACCGGCTTTCAGCCTAGGTCAAACTCCCAGGAGAAACAGTCCCATTGTGTCCTATTGGCAGACGTTCTCTTGCATGGGCCATTGTGGGCATGATTAGCAGGGTTTACAGTCAGGGTGACCGAAGCCACAATATTGCATCACTGTCACGATTTAGAGAAACAAGTGGGGTCATAGCTTAGCAAGTGAGATGTATGGATCATTGTATAGATAGGTATCTTATATAATACTAATAGAAACTCAGATGTGATGAAGTGGGAGGGGAAGGTTCACATGTGACCGTGATGGCAAAGATAAGCACTGTTTTAAGGATATAGTAATTGTCTGCGTATGCATGCCACGTTGTATTTTATATCCTAATTATTGATCATATTGTAAATTTAATGATGTGAATTTCTTTTTTTGCAGTTCTGCAATCGCCAACATTGGGAAGCAGAACTGGCTACACTTAAAGGAAATAATGCCAAGCTCACAGCAGCCTGCTGGAGTCTACTGCCAAGTGTAAACAATGGAAGCAGCAGCTTGCGGCCTATCAGGAGGAAGCAGAGCGTCTACACAAAAGGGTGTGTGCTTATATGTAGAGAGTGCGTCCTTGCAGTGTATGGTGTGTGTAGTTGTCATTTAAATTTTGTTCTTCCGGAAAGAAGAACAGGGAGGAGAAGTAAACAGAGCTATATCTTATGGTGGCCATAGACACTTAGATCCCAGTCATACGATATCGGGATATCCCGATATCAGACACACGTCGCATCGTGTATGGACGAACGTTCAACGACTGTCCAACAATTCCCCATCAGGCCAGTTGAAAAAATTTTGTCCGACCCACGGATCGTACAATCGGATTGTGGCACACTAGGAATCATCACTTGTTCACAGTTCTTATCCAAATTAATGATGTTTAAGCTAGTTTTTGTGTTATGCTTGTGATGGTTCTCATTCATCCAGGTCATGGTATATCTGTTGTATTCAGTTAAATCAAACTGGACTTGAAGTTTAGTTCTTGAAGATGTTTCGCTAGTCATCGACTGGCTTTCTCACATTCAGAATGACTTGTACAAGAATCTGTGGCAATTATGTACACTTGGCTGTGTGAATGCTAATTGGGATTTTCCAGGGTACATAATTGCCACAGATCTTGTAAAGTCATTCTGAATGAGAAAGCCAGTGGATGACTAGCGAAACATCTTCAAGAACTAAACTTCAAGTCCAGTTGATCTAATTGAATACAACAGATATAGTGTTTTGTGTAACTATATTAAAAAAATGAGTTTGCCTAACTAATCTATAAATAAATACATGTAAGTAGCCCTTACTCTGAGATGTGTGTTGCTGCATGTCTTCAATACAGTACTGTTTTGCTCAGCCGAAATACCCCCCTCCACGTTAACTGACTCCCCACCATGCAATTCATACATTCCAAATGTCACTAATTAATTCACAGCAAAACTAAACACAGCAGAAGTTTGATAAGGCGCTTGATTGATGTTATGGCTCCAGTCCTGCCTTACCAGAGGTTCCGCTTGTAGGCGTGCGTCACGGTCAAGCTGGGTCCTCGTGTGACGTCACTGGTGTTGAAGCACAGGCGCGGGGACTGTGGGGTTCGGTCTCCTCCTCTGGTTACTGGTGGGTGTGGAATGATGATATAATCAGTCCTACTTAAGCCCTCCCTGCTTTCAGCTATTGTGCTAGTTCAGTGTTTAGCACTCTGTTCCTAAGCCTTGTTTGTTGGAGTTCTAAAGATGTTACCTGCTTTGAATCTCCTTCATATTGCATTCTGTTTATCCATTGTCTGTCTAATCAACTCAACTGCGTAACCTGCTCAGACTTATCCTTCACCATTGCAGTTTGTATACCCAGTGTCTGTTTAATCAACTCATCTGTGTACCTGCTCAGACTCATCATTCACCATTGCAGTTTGTTTTATCCAGTGCCTGTTTAATCAACTCACCTGTTGTACTTCTCAGACTCATCATCCATACTTAGTTTGTTATCCAGTGTCAGTCTGATCAAACTTACCGCTGTTTCCTACTCAGACTCCTATCTATATGCAATCGGCCTGTCCACTGCCTGTTTGATATCCTATCCTACTGCTACTCTTTAAACTCATCCTTCAAGTTTGCAGTCTGCCTGTCTACTACCAGAATTGATTTGCTCCTTTGGTTATTGTGTCTGGTCTTCGCTGCCCTCTCCAATTGGGGCTGGTTCTTGTAGGGTTCTCCTCTGGAGCTGCAACCTGGTACCTGTTTGCTGCACAACATCCTCACCATCAGAGGCTCTGGGAAAGACCAGCAGGTACTTGATATCACGTCCAGAGGGGGTCTTATAGGTTCCTTTCCAGAAGACCTTAACAATTGACAGCTGAACAAAAAATGCTTAAAACTAGATATCTGGGAGAAATAGGAGACCGATCAACAAAAAAATTTTAGTTGGGAAGAATAGTTATGATAATGGGCAATTAAAAAAAAATTCAGTGGAAAACAACTATCACCATTGGGCGGGAGATCTGGCAGCTGTGATTAAATATTTTATTACCCCCTATACTTAAGTATAGGACGCCTCTAAAGCACCCATAGGCCACCCGCACAGTCAAGCGGTGGTAGAGTGTCAGGAGTGTGTGAAGCCAGTTTAATAGCTACAGTAGGATCTCTGTTATTTCCCGAAATCTGTTACTGAGTAACCCAGCTTTAGTAGTACACAATATGTCTCTATGGGCAAGGTAATAGGGTCCCTCTGATAATGTATATTATCAGAGGGACTGTAAATATCTGTAAAAATCAAACAACATCGAGCTGTAAATTAGATTTTTCTGTATCTAAATTCATACAGACTGAAAAATTATATTTGGCCTCTCCTGGTGAAAAGCCTTTAATAAAGTCATCGGTGTTTAAAGAAGCTTTCAGCTCTTTTAACTGCCATACAAAGACTGCGAGATTCCTCATTAAATTCTTTCATCTCCTTCTTTATACGGTGAGTGAATTAGAAAGTCGAGCATCAAGCAAACGCTGTTCAGTCAAACAAGACGGAACTAAATCAGAAGATACAAGAATTAGAATCTACTCTGAAAAGAAAGAAGAGGTAATTGCCTTTAATCCTAGTTTCACATCTTGCTTTCAAAGAAAGAAAAATGCTCTACAGACATTCTATATAATGCTCTACAGACATATTCTAGATAATGTTCTACAGACATATGCCATATAAGTTCTAACACAATTCTATATAATGTTCTACAGACATATTCTAGATAATGTTCTACAGACATATGCAAATAATGTTTACACACATTCTATATAATGCTCCTACGACATATCTTTATAGGCTCTACAGACATATTCTAATAATGCTCACCAGACATTATTCTAGATAATGTTCTACAGACATATGCCATATAATGTTCTACACACATTCTATATAATGTTCTACAGACATATTCTAGATAATGTTCTACAGACATATGCCATATAATGTTCCACACACATTCTATATAATGCTCTACAGACATATTCTTTATAGTGCTCTACAGACATATTCTATATATGCTCTACAGACATATTCTAGATAATGTTCTACAGACATATGCCATATAATGTTCACACACATTCTATATAATGCTTTACAGACATATTCTTTATAGGCTCTACAGACATATTCTATATAATGTTCTACAGACATATTCTAGATAATGTTCTACCGACATATGCCATTATGTTCTACACACATTCTATATAATGCTCTACATATACAATATATAATAATTCATAATATTCTATATAGCTCTACAGACATATTCTATATAGTGCTCTAGACATATTCTATATAGTGCTTACAGACATATATCTTAAGTGCGTTCAGAAATATTCTATATAGTGCTCTACAGACCTATCTAGATATGTTCTACAGACATATGTCTAGATAATGCTCTACGACATATTCTATATAATGCTTACAGACATTCTGTATAATGTTCTATGGACATAATGTTTATAATGTTCTACAGACATATATAATGTTCTAACAGGCATATTCTAGATAATATTCTACAGCATATTCTAGATAAATTTATAGACATATTCTATGTAATGTTCTACAGACATTCATATAATGTTCTACAGACATATTTTAGATAATGTTCTACAGACATATGCCATATATGTTCTACACACATTCTATATAATGCTTACAGACATATTCTTATAGTCTCTACAGACATATTCTATATAATGTCTACAGACATATCTAGATAATGTCTACAGACATATGCCATATAATGTTCTACACACATTCTATATAATGTTCTACAGATTTGCCATATAATGTTCTACACACTTATATATAATGCTCTACACATTACTTATAGTGCTCTACAGACATATTCTATATAGTGCCTACAGACATATCTAGATAATGTTCTAAGACAATTGCCATATATGTTCTACACACATTCTATATAATGTTCTACAGACATATTCTAGATAATGTTCTACAGCATATGCCATATAATGTTCCACACACATATAATAATGCTCTACAGACATATTCTTTATAGGGCTCTACAGACATATTCTATATAATGCTCTACAGACATATTCTAGATAATGTTACAGACATATGCCATATAATGTTCTACACCATCTATATAATCTTACAAAAATTCTATTATGTGCTCTACAGACATTATTCTATACAGAATGTTCTACAGACAATATTTAGATATGTTCTACAGACATAGCTATATAATGTTCTACACACATTCTATATAATGCTCTACGACACATTCAATATAGTGCTCTACAGACATATTCTATATAATGTTCTACAGACATATTTAGATAATGTTCTACAGACATAGCCGTATAATGTTCTACCACAATCTATATAATGCTTAGACATATTCTTTATAGTGCTCTACAGATTATTCTTATAGTGCTCTACAGACATATTCTAGATAATGTTTTACAGACATATGCCATATAAGTTCTACACACATTCTATATAATGCTCTACGACATATTTTATAGTGCTCTACGCATTCAGAAGTTTACAGACATATTCTAGATAATGTTCTACAGACATATGCCATATAATGTTCTACAGACATATGCCATATAAGTTCTACAGACAATGCATAAGTTACACGTTCTATATAATGCTTTACAGACAATAATATAATGTTCTACAGACATATTCTAAATAATGCTCTAAGGCATATTCTAGATAATGTTCTACAGTATATTATAAATGCTCTACAGAATATTCTAGATAAGTTCTACAGGCAATTTAAATTCTACGACATATTCTGTAATGTTCTACAGACTATTATTATGTAGTCACAGACATATTCATGTACTCCTAAGACAAATTCTATGTAATGTCTACAGACATATTCGCTATATAGTGCTCTACAGACAATTCTATATGTCTCTACAGACATATTCTATATAGTGCTCTACAGAACCTATCTATATAGTGCTCTACAGACCTATTCTATATAGTGCTCTACAGACCTATTTCTAGATATGTTTACAGACATATTCTAGATAATGGTCTACAGACATACTCTAGATAATCTTCTAACAGACATATTCTAGATAATGTCTACAGACATATTCTAGATAATGCTCTACAGACATATTCTAGATAATGCTTACAGCATATGTATATAATGTTCTACAGACATTCTAGATAATGCTCTACCGACATATTTTAGATAATGCTCTACAGACATATTCTAGATAATGCTCTACATACATATTCTATAATGCTCTACAGACATATTCTAGATAATGCTCTACAGACATATCTAGATAATGTTCTACAGACATATTCTAGATAATGTTCACAGACATTCTAGATAATGCTCTACAGACATATTCTAGATAATGCTCTACAGAAATATTCTAGATATGCTCTACGACATATCTAGCATAATGTTCTACAGAACATATTCTAGATAATGTTCTACAGACATCTAGATAATGCTTACAGGCATATTCTAGATATGCTCTACAGACGTTCCAGATAATGCTCTACAAAACATTATTCTATATAATTCTCTACAGGCATATTCATATTCAGAGGTGGGCAATTAAATTCCCAGGGGGCCTCATGAGAAACTTGGATTGTCGTGAAAGACCGGGCCGATAAGTTCAAATAAATTCTCCTTATAGAGATTGCAAAACTGAATTTTGGTATAGTATTTGAGGTTGAATTAAAGACATATGTCCATCCAGTCCAACCCATCTAGCAATACCTCATTCCTGCCTAACTGATGATCTAGAAGAAGGCAAAAAAAAAAAATAATGCTTTACAGACATATTATATATAATGTTCTACAGACATATTCTAAATAATGCTCTACAGACATATTCTAGATAATGTTCTACAGATATATTCTATAATATGCCTACAGACATTTCAAATAATGCTCTACAGGCATATTCTAGATAATATTCTACAGACATATTCTATGTAATGTTCTACAGACATATATGTAATGTTCTACAGACATATTCTATGTAAGCTCTACAGACATTCTATATAGTGCTTACAGACATATCTATATAGTGCTTACAGACATATTCTATATAGTGCTCTACAGACCTATTCAGATAATGTTCTAAGACATATTCTAGATAATGTTCTACAGACATATTCTAGACAATGCTGTTACAGACAATTCTATATAATGCTCTACAGACATATCTATATAATGTCTACAGCATATTCTATATAATGTTCTACGGACATAATGTATATAATGTTCTACGGACATTCTAGATAAGCTCTACAGACATATTTTAGATTATGCTCTACAGGCATATTCTAGATAATGCTTACAGACGTATTCTAGATACTCTACAGACGATATTAGAAGTGTTCTACAGACATATTCTAGATAATGTTCTACAGGCATATTCAGATAATATCTACAGACATATCTATGTAAGTTCTACAGACATATTCTATTTAATGTTCACAGACATATTCTAGTAATGTTCTACAGGCATATTCTAGATAATATTCTACAGACATATTCTATGTAATGTTTACAGACATATTCTATAATGCTCTACAGGCCATATTCTAGATAATGCCTACCAGACGTATTCTAGAGTATGTCTCTACAGACGTATTAGATAGGTTCTCAGACATATTCTAGATAATGTTCTACAGGCATATCTAGATAATTTCTACAGACATATTCTAGTAATGTTCTACAGACATATTCTATTAATGTTCTACAGAATATATTCTATGTAATGCTCTACAGACATATTCTATAAGTGCTCTACAGACATATTCTATATAGTGCTCTACAGACATATTCTAATAGTGCTCTACAGACATATTCTATATAGTGCTCTACAGACATATTTATATAGGGGTCTACAGACATATTCTAGATAATGTTTACAGACATTCTAGATAATGTTCTACAGACATATTCTAGATAATGTTCTACAGAATATTTCTAGATAATGTTCTACAGACATTCTAGGTAATGTTCTACAGAATTTTCAGATAATGTTCTACGAATATCTAGAATGTTCTACAGACATATTATAAATGTTCTCGACATATGTATATAATTCTAGATTTAGATAGTCTACAGGCATATTCTAGATAATGCTCTACAGGCATATTCTAGATAATATTCTACAGACGTATTCTTAGTAAATTGTTCACAGACGTATTCTAGATAGTGTTCTACAGAAGTATTCTAGATAGGTTCTACAAGCGTATCTAGATAATGTTCTACAGACGCAATCGGAAATTTCCCTGGATCAACTCTACTTTATGAATCAATACCATTAACTTGCAACATCCTTGTTTACTGAACTCATCCAGTTTTTTTTTAAACTGACCAATGAACCTGGCATAATAACGTCCACTGGAAGATCATATCGTTCTCACAGTGAAAAACCCTTTCCGCACTGAAGCCTAAACCTTTCCTTCAAGTCTTAAGGATGTCCTCGTGCTTCTGACATGTTCTATTGGTGAACAATGCCGAGATAGTTTATTGTATGGCCCGTTAATGTATTTATACACGTAATCATATCCCCATGCAAGCGCCTTTTCGCCAAGTACCTAATTGGAACCTTTCCAGTCTCTCCATATTCAAGCTCCCCAATCCCCTAATTAATTTAGGGCCCTTCTCTGAACCCTTTCCATTTCAAATATGTCCTTTTGTTAAAGGATTCCAAAATGCACTGCATATTCCAAATGGGCCTTACTAATGTTTTGTAAGAGGGAGAAAAAAAAATGTCCTCCCTTGAATCCATACCTCTCGTTATGCAAGACAATACCATGCTGGCTCTGGCTGTTGCACCTGGCACTGTTGTCCATACCTCTCGTTATGCAAGACAATACCATGCTGGCTCTGGCTGTTGCCACCTGCACTGCTTGCTACCTTTAAGTTGTTATCCACCAAACCTAAGATCCCTTTCCAACAGGGATTCACTTAACACAAAGCCATTTAAGCAGACAAAGGAAGTCCAAAATGCATATCACTTACATTTCTCAACATTGAATCTCATCTGCCACTTAGCAGCCAATGGATCATCTAGATCCCCCTGCAACGAAGTCAATCCTTGAAGTTTAATGGTCGACAAGTTTGTGTCGTTAACAAACACAGAAACCTGCTGCGCACAATCCACTGCAAATCATAATAAATAGATTAAATAGAAGCGGCCCCAACACAGTCCATAATGATGAAGCCCCATTAACAACTACTCTCTGCAACCAATTCATTAACCAATTTTCTATCCATGTACAAATGTGACTCCAACAGACCTTAGCTTTACATTAGTCGCCTATGGGGGGCTGTATCAAAAGCCTTGGCAAAATCCACGTAAACTACATCTACTGCTATGCAAGTCTAATTTCTGCTTACTTCCTCATAAAAGCAAGCAAGTTAGTTTGACAAGATCTATTCCTCCTAAATCCATGGGTACTACTTAATGTCAGTCCTTGAAAACATACTCTAGAACATGTTCCCAGTAAAATTCTGTGTAAATGGCAGCACTAAACGCCTACAGACTAGACAGCAACACATTACGTGTACTGTATAAATGGCGCTAAACGCCTACTGTCTAGACAGCACCACTGTATGTGTACTGTGTAAATGGCAGCACTAAACTCCTACTGTCTAGACAGCACCACTCTAACTGTACGCAGCACTAAACGCCTACTGTCTAGACAGCACCACTGTACGTGTACTGTGTAAATGGCAGCACTAAATTCTAGCAGCACCACTTTTACGTTGTTCTGTGAAATGGCAGCACTAAACGCCTACAGTCTAGACAGCACCACAGTACGTGTACTGTGTAAATGGCAGCACTAAACGCCTACAGTCTAGACAGCACCACTGGTACGTGTACTGTGTAAATGGCAGCACTAAACGCCTACAGTCTAGACAGCACCAGCTGTACGTGTACTGTGAAATGCACCACTAACGCCTACTGTCTAGACAGCACCGACTGTACGTGTAGCATCTAAGACAGCACCACTTATACTGTACTGTGTAAATGGCAGCACTAAATGCCTACTGTCAGACAGCACCACTGTATGTGTACTTGTAAATGCAGTACTAACGCCTACAGTCTAGACAGCACCACTTACGTGTACTGTGTAATGGCAGCACTAAAGCCTACAGTCTAGACAGCACCACTGTACGTGTACTGTGTAATGGAAGCACTAAACCGCTTACTACGTCTAGACAGCACCACTGTACGTGTACTGTGTAAATGGCAGCACTAAACGCCTACAGTCTAGACAGCACCACTTTCGTGTACTGTGTAAATGAGCAGCACTAAAGCCTCAGTCTAGACAGCCCACTGTATGTGTACTGTGTAATGGAAGCACTAAACGCTACTGCTAGACAGCACCACTGTACGACTGGTACGCAGCACTAAATACCCCTACAGTCTAGACAGCACCACTGTACTGTACTGTGTAAATGTCAGCACTAAACGCCTACGTCTAGACAGCAACACAGTGCGTATACTGTGTAAATGGCGCTAAACGCCTACTGTCTAAACAGAACCACTGTATGTGTACTGTGTAAATGGCAGCACTAAACTCCTACTGTCTAGACAGCCCCTCTACAGACATATGCCATATAATGTTCTACACACATTCTATATAATGCTCTACAGACATATTCTTTATAGTTCTCTACAGACATATTCTATATAATGCTCTACAGACATATTCTAGATAATGTTCTACAGACATATGCCATATAATGTTCTACACACATTCTATATAATGTTCTACTAAGACATATTCTAGATAATGTTTCACAACAATAGCCATATATGTTCCACAACATTCTATATAATGCTCTACAGACATATTCTTTATAGTGCTCTACAGACATATTCTATATAATGCTCTACAGACATATTCTAGATAATGTTCTACAGACATATGCCATATATGTTCTACCACCATTCTATATAATGCTCTACAGACATATTCTTTATAGTCCTCTACAGACATATTCTATATAATGTTCATACAGACATATTCTGGATAATGTTCTACAGACATATGCCATATAATGTTCTACCACATTCTATATAATGCTCTCTATTAATTATAATAATTCTATACATTTCTATATAGTGCTCTACAGACATTTCTATATAGTGCTCTAGACATATCTCTATAGTGCTCTACAGACTATCTATATAGTGCTGTTCAGACATATTCTATATGTGCTCTACAGACCTTTCTAGATAATGTTCTACAGACATATTCTAGTAATGCTCTACAGACATATTCTATATAATGCTCTACAGACATTCTGTATATGTTCTATGGACATAATGTATATAATGTTCTACAGACATATATAGTTTCTACGGCATATTCTAGATAATATTCTACGGCATATTCTAGATAATATTCTACAGACATATTCTATGTAATGTTCTACAGACATTCTATATAATGTTCTACAGACATATTTTAGATAATGTTCACAGACTATGCCATATAATGTTCTACACACTTCTATATAATGCTCTACAGACTATTCTTTATAGTTCTCTACAGACATATTCTATATAATGCTCTACAGACATATTCTAGATAATGTTCTCCAGACATATGCCATATAATGTTCTACACACATTCTATATAATGTTCTACAGATATTTGCCATATAATGTTCTACACACATTCTATATAATGCTCTACAGACATATTCTTTATAGTGCTCTACAGACATATTCTATATAGTGCTCTACAGACATATTCTAGATAATGTTCTACAGACAATTGCCATATAATGTTCTACACACATTCTATATAATGTTCTACAGACATATTCTAGATAATGTTCTACAGACATATGCCATATATGTTCCACACACATTCTATAATCTCTATACATATAATAATATATAATAATTCTACATATTCTATATAGTGCTCTACAGACATATTCTAATAGTGCTCTAGACATATCATATAGTGCTCTACAGAATATTCTATATAGTGCTGTTCAGACATATTCTATATAGTGTCTACAGACCTATTCTAGATAATGTTCTACAGACATATTCTAGATAATGCTCACAGACATTTCTAATAATGCTCTACAGACATTCTGTATAATGTTCTATGGACATATGTATATAAGTTCTACAGACATATATAATGTTCTACAGGCATATTCTAGATAATATTCTACAGGCATATTCTAGAAATATTCTTACAGACATATTCTATGTAAGTTCTACAGACATTCTATTAAGTTTCACAGACATATTTTAGATAATGTTCTACAGACATATGCCATATAATGTCTACACACATTCTATATAATGCTCTCACAGACATATTCTTTATAGTTCTCTACAGACATATTCTATATAATGCTCTACCGACCTATTCTAGATAATGTTCTACAGACATATGCCATATAATGTTCTACACACATTCTATATAATGTTCTACAGATATTTGCATATATGTTCTACACACATCTATATAATGCTCTACAGACATATTTTTAGTGCTCTACAGACATATTCTATTAGTGCTCTACAGACATATTCTAGATAATGTTCTACAGACATTGCCATAAATGTTCTACACACATTCTATATAATGTTCTACAGACATATTCTAGATAATGTTCTACAGACATATGCCATATAATGTTCCACACACATTCTATATAATGCTCTACAGACATATTCTTTATAGTGCTCTACAGACATATTCTATATAATGCTCTACAGACATATTCTAGATAATGTTCTACAGACATATGCCATATAATGTTCTACACACATTCTATATAATGCTCTACAGACACATTCAATATAGTGCTCTACAGACATATTCTATATAATGTTCTACAGACATATTCTAGATAATGTTCTACAGACATATGCCGTATAATGTTCTACACACATTCTATATAATGCTCTAGACATATTCTTTATAGTGCTCTACAGATATATTCTTTATAGTGCTCTACAGACATATTCTAGATAATGTTCTACAGACATATGCCATATAATGTTCTACACACATTCTATATAATGCTCTACAGACATATTCTTTATAGTGCTCTACAGACATATTCTAGATAATGTTCTACAGACATATTCTAGATAATGTTCTACAGACATATGCCATATAATGTTCTACAGACATATGCCATATAATGTTCTACAGACATATGCCATATAATGTTCTACACACGTTCTATATAATGCTTTACAGACATATTATATATAATGTTCTACAGACATATTCTAAATAATGCTCTACAGGCATATTCTAGATAATGTTCTACAGATATATTCTATATAATGCTCTACAGACATATTCTAGATAATGTTCTACAGGCATATTCTAGATAATATTCTACAGACATATTCTATGTAATGTTCTACAGACATATTATATGTAATGTTCTACAGACATATTCTATGTAATGCTCTACAGACAAATTCTATGTAATGCTCTACAGACATATTCTATATAGTGCTCTACAGACATATTCTATATAGTGCTCTACAGACATATTCTATATAGTGCTCTACAGACCTATTCTATATAGTGCTCTACAGACCTATTCTAGATAATGTTCTACAGACATATTCTAGATAATGGTCTACAGACATACTCTAGATAATGCTCTACAGACATATTCTAGATAATGCTCTACAGACATATTCTAGATAATGCTCTACAGACATATTCTAGATAATGCTCTACAGACATAATGTATATAATGTTCTACAGACATTCTAGATAATGCTCTACAGACATATTTTAGATAATGCTCTACAGACATATTCTAGATAATGCTCTACAGACATATTCTAGATAATGTTCTACAGACATATTCTAGATAATGTTCTACAGACATTCTAGATAATGCTCTACAGACATATTCTAGATAATGCTCTACAGACATATTCTAGATATGGGGCTCTACAGACTATTCTAGATAATGTTCTACAGACATATTCTAGATAATGTTCTACAGACATTCTAGATAATGCTCTACAGGCATATTCTAGATAATGCTCTACAGACGTATCCTAGATAATGCTCTACAAACATATTCTATATAATTCTCTACAGGCATATTCTATATCAGAGGTGGGCAATTAAATTTCCCAGGGGGCCTCATGAGAAACTTGGATTGTCGTGAAAGACCGGGCCGATAAGTTCAAATAAATTCTCATTATAGAGATTGCAAAACTGAATTTTTGGTATAGTATTTGAGGTTGAATAAAGACATATGTCCATCCAGTCCAACCCATCTAGCAATATCCTCATTTCCTGCCTAACTGATGATCTAGAAGAAGGCAAAAAAAAAAAAATAATGCTTTACAGACATATTATATATAATGTTCTACAGACATATTCTAAATAATGCTCTACAGACATATTCTAGATAATGTTCTACAGATATATTCTATATAATGCTCTACAGACATATTCTAAATAATGCTCTACAGGCATATTCTAGATAATATTCTACAGACATATTCTATGTAATGTTCTACAGACATATATGTAATGTTCTACAGACATATTCTATGTAATGCTCTACAGACATTCTATATAGTGCTCTACAGACATATTCTATATAGTGCTTTACAGACATATTCTATATAGTGCTCTACAGACCTATTCTAGATAATGTTCTACAGACATATTCTAGATAATGCTCTACAGACATATTCTATATAATGCTCTACAGACATTCTGTATAATGTTCTATGGACATAATGTATATAATGTTCTACAGACATATATAATGTTCTACAGGCATATTCTAGATAATATTCTACAGGCATATTCTAGATAATATTCTACAGACATATTCTATGTAATGTTCTACAGACATTCTATATAATGTTCTACAGACATATTTTAGATAATGTTCTACAGACATATGCCATATAATGTTCTACACACATTAATACCTACCTTTCCCTGAATAAGCCGGCCCACGAGGAGGAAGTGGAGAGGAGCTCTTCAAAGAAGGAAAAGGGGAACCCGGTGAAGGAAGAACTTCTTCTAGTCACCGGGGTCTCCCTTTCCGTCTTTGAAGAGCTCTCCTCACTTCCTCCTCGTGGGACGGCTGATGCAGGGGAAGGTAGGGATATCTCCTGATCCCCCCTTCGAATTTGGACCAAACCGAGGGGGGATCGAGGGGGCTAGGGGGGCAGTTGAATGCTGCCCCCGATCGCCCTAGCAGGGGGGAAAACATTTTTGGAGGGGGGAAGCCACAGATCGTATATTTCACGATCTGTGGCAGTTTAGTATCCACTGCACAGATCGTGAATATATGATCTGTGGCAGGGAAAGGGTTTAAGACTGTTATTAATGCCTTTAAGCCTGAATGTGTTGCTTCCTCCCTGAAAGACTGTGGAGTATTTCCCATAACAAGCCCAAGCAGCTCTTAAGGGCCAATCTGTCACAGGTATAAATTTAGTTGACATTCTAAAGAGCTACTTTTAACCGGGAAAATTGCCTTCCGAAATGAAGTCTTTGTTAACCCAGCGCACTTTTCCTTTCGATAACAAGTCCAAACTACACTATTTCATGGTCACTATTCCCTAAGCCTCCAGTTACCTTTATATCTATAATGCGCTCTATGATGTTGATATACCAGATCCAACAGAGCTCCTTTTCTAGTAGGAATTCAACCACCTGTGAGAGAAAATGATCCTGCAGCAAATTCAGGAAATCATCGCCCTTTTCTGTGATGCAGTTCCACTACACCAATCAATGTCAGGGAAAGTCAATTAAAATCCCCCATAATGAGTACACTCCCCAAACTGCAGTCCTTGCCAACTGCATACAAAGCTGACTCACTTCCTCCCTGCTAGCATTTGCAGCTTATAGCAGACACCAACAATGACATTACCCACTTCTGTTGCCTAATTCCACCCATATTACCCTCCACTTTAACATCCATATCGCCAGTTATCACTTTTAAATTTGGCTTCAATTCTTTTTTACATAAACAATACTCCTCCCCCCTTTTTCTCTGTCCTGCCTAAACCAGGCTATCCTTCTAAATTTACAGCCAGTCGTGGGAAACGTCCCAACCACGTTTCTGCTATACCTATACATCATACTTCATTCAACGCCATCATTTCCAATTCACCATTTTGTCAGCCAGCTTCTCGCATTTGCAAACATACATTTTAGATTATGTCCTGTAATTTATTTATACATGTATAATACACCTGCCTCCCTATCCCCTATGCTAGCCCCACCCCCCTTTCACCCACCACTGGCCTATCTACACCCTGCTTTCCTCCTGGGCTATCTATCCAGTGAGACTGCTAATACCCCCCCCTAACCTAGTTTAAATCCTCCAACCCTCCATCAGGGAGGTGCAACCTATCCTACTAAAGAGTCTTTAGCCGACAGCAAAGTCTGCCATCTCTATAAACCCAAACCTTCTTCTTACACACCTCTTAGCCACGCATAAATGCTCCTAAGCTCCCGTTGTCTCCCTGCGGTAGTATTTCTGAAAACACTACCCTAGAGGTCCTTGCTTTAACTTGGCCCCTAGCTCTTGGAAATACATGTTAAGGACCTCATCTCCTCCTCTTACTTTGTCATTGGCACCAATATGAACCAAGACTGCGGGTCACACCCGCCCCACCCAATAATTTGTCTACCACATCCACCACATGACGAACCATACACCAGGCAGGCAACACACAGTTCGGCATGTAGGGCGGCAGATTACCCCATCTACCTTCCTTATAATGGAGTCCCTACCACTACCATCTGCCTAGCATTCCTGATCCTAGTTCCTCCTCCCTTGTATCAGAGATGGCAGCCCTTGGGTGTTAAGGGATAGCCCCCTCCATACATGCTAATTGAGGTGAATTTAGAAAAGATTTAATAATATACCTAGTTCTTTAATTAGTATACCTGGTTTATTGGATTTTTTTTTATTTATTAGAAGGTGTGTAATATTTTAGATCCATTCCATCAAATTCAATTTATTATCAGGTCATCTGATTTTTTTAATTAACTTTAAGGGCAATTATAGTGAGAAAAATTGTTTTTTCTAAATTCCTTCTAAGTATCCTATACGTCATCCCAACCACCAGGGTAGCTTTAGTTTCTTTAAATTCTTCATGTCCCCGAGAATGCTGTGATCTGTAGGAGCGCTAAACCTCATCTGTCACTTAAAGGCACACACCCACACAATCCAAAGCTCCCATGCAGTACTGTCACATACTCCTTCACTATTCATATGTGCAACACAAAGTCAAATGCTGTAGTGCTAAACACAATCAATAAACCATAACCCAGCAATATGAGCATAACACACTTAAAACAGCCCTCCCCCAAAAAAATCTATATACATACAAAACCAGTGACTCAAAGGAACACTAATACAGTATATATAATACAGTAATAACAGACTATTACCAAACAAAACACCAGTGCAATCTATGAAATATATAGACTTAAGCAAATGAAATGTATCAGGAAACAAGCAGTTTCACTGTGTTTGTGAAGGTCTCACTACAGCTTCTGCTACACGACTCTGTCTTCAGTGATTATGATCTCCGCTATGCAGGGGAAGAGATATGAACTTTAGGTGCAAAAATAAAAACAATTAGCAAACTTAGAGAACAGGCAGAGTTAGTAACTTATTGTAAAGAATACAAGCCCTATAGTGCATGAGGGGGACTAGACAAAGAGGGGAGGGGGACTACACCGCTTGGTACAAACTTCTGCCAGTGTGAAGAAAGGAAGCCACACAGCAACATGAAAGTAAGGCAGCTTATACTAAGTGATCGTGTACATTGAATTAGACAATGTTTTTTTTTTCCACTATAGTTGCCCTTTAATACAAATAAATTAATTATCCAGCCTAAGAAAATTTTGTTAAGATTTTTTGGGGGGTACAGGTCTAGTATTGAGGGGCCAGTCAGGGGCAGCTAAAGGGCCGCATGTGGCCCCTAGGCCCAGGTCTGTTCTATATAATGCTCTACAGACATATTCTTATAATGTTCTACAAACTCAAGTGTGTGGCTGAAAAACAAACATTCCTCCGACCAACAAACCTTTGTCATCTTGAGTGAGATCTGTCAGATTTCTGTTGGTCCTTATACTTTAGTACAAATTATAGGTAGAATGTTAACAGTGTTTCCCAGATCTGTAGCCAAAGGCTCACCTCTTCCAGGAATCTGTATGCCATTGGCTATAGATCCACACTGGGTTTTCCACAATACATCCCCGTAGCATCTACAAGGGCTCATAGAGATAATCTAAGAAGCGATATTAGCTTTATGTTTACAGCCTGGTTACGTACTTTGTCTGTAGTCTGCTTTGGGTTATTTTTTTCTTTTTCATATATATTTGTGGTTGTAGGAAATAGAAAAGATTGAAAGAAGAGATTGAACGAGCAAAAAGAGTTGCAAGAAGAAAAAGATTCCTTGAGCCAAAAATTACAGGTATTTCCTCTCTGTTGTCTCACATTTATTATATTTACTTCCTTTAAAGGATAATAATAATGATTGATTCTTTAAAGGGCAAGTCCACCCCTCAAATGAAAAGTTCCTGGTTCAGTTTCCAATTGTCAGTCATGGATATGACCGTTGACATCACAGCCAATGCCTAGCTGCCTCTGAAATGCCCAAGCTCATAACCAGCTCACTAAAGAGGAAATTAACAAATATAGCCATTAAAATGCACTACCCCTTGTTCCAAAAGGCATCTAGGAGCATAGCAGGCATAAGCTAATGATTCCAGAGGACAAGAGGTAGGATATCCCAAATATTTAAAAGGAGCATTCCTTCTAAAAGTTGTCATTATGAGGATGGAGCTGTCCTTTTAAAGTCTCCTTCTACTTTTTTTATTATTGTTATGTTATTTTGTAAAATGTATAAAAATATAGTTATAGATATAGTTATCCTTTTAACCGGCAGAAAACGCACTAGGAGTTTTATATAAGCAGGAGATGCTGCACCTTGCAAAGTCAATGCTGTGTTTCTGTCAAAAGGCATGAAATCTTTATGGTGCTCGGATGAATATTTCATCAAAGGAATATTTAATTAGTCTAAGATTAATTGTACCGTTAATCGACAAGCTCATCTAACAAACACTGTAACTCTAATGTAAGATTGATAAGCCTTAAATAATTCAACGCTCCCGGTAATGAGAAAGTCAATCACTGAATAACAGACATGCTCAACAGTAGGATATTATTTCTAATAAGTTCTCATTGTTCAGCTGTAACGACTGCACTAGGACATACTGTAACCTGTATTAACCATGAAGTATACAGACTTTCAGAGTAAAACGATTTGTAAAGGTTTTATTCCATCCAGAGCCTAATTTCAAAGGAAAACTTAAGCCTAAAACACACTTTCCTGACATACAGTCTAGAAATTTGCAAATTAAAACAAATGCATATTTGTCCTTCTAAAGGTTCATACACACATACGATCGCAGGTGCGATCGCCACAAAACCTGAAGCCCCATCTTTCCATTCAAACACACAAACTATCTTTATGAAACCTACAGGCAACAAACAGTATCTGAAACATCAGTCTTCATTGGATAATATGTGGACAATGCCAACTGGCACAGAGCTGGGAACTTTATAGTGAGGGTAGATTACTACCACTAATCATGTCTCAATTCTCTGCATTCTCTGAAGCTTTTAGCTTTCATTTCTAATCAAGTCTACGTATCCCCACCAATACAATCTCTGGTTCATCTAAGAAATTTACAAGATTTAGTGACCATTACATTTGTTTATTTACAGGAGATAGAAACACGAAACAAAGATCTTGAAGGGCAGTTAAACCGACTTAGAAAACCGTCTGGAAAAAAGTCAGAGTGAGCAAGAAGCTTTTCGCAATAACTTGAAACCCTTTAGAAATCCTGGACGGGAAATTTTGAACTCACTGAATTACGAGACAACTTGGCCAAAACTATTAGACTGCAGCTAGAAAAGTAAACAAACCAATAATCCTAAAGAAATGACGGCAATGACCAGCCCTCTTAAAGATGCACTGTCTCTGCACAGAACTTTGGGCTCTGCATCAGAGTTGCACAAAACCAGGCAGGCAATCTCCTTACAGAAGTGTGTTTAGCCAATTTCCGCAGATTTATAGCTGGGCACAAAGAGGGGAATCGAGGCGTGACTTTAGCAGCAAAAAAAGAGGGTAAATTAAAGGAAATCAATAAAAAAACTTGAATTACAAATTACTCCTATTTCATTATTGGCCATAATGAACTTCGAATACATTCAGTGCCGGATCTTCCTATAGTTAGCACTGTATCATTCTGGTTATTCCGTTATTACCAGTAGTTTAAAGCAATCCACCATCCGTGGATAAAGTTTAGTCGCTTATTATTATATTTATTTTCTTACGGTTTTTGTGCTAAAACTTAGTGATGGGAGACGCCCTCCGTATTTTATGTTTAATCTGAACATTTTCTCAGGATCTTTTCAATGCTGGACAAAAAAAAAAAAAAAAAGTGCATTACTTCTTCTAATCTGCCAGGAGTCAGAGAATGCATCTTTAAACGATCAACGCATTGTACCTATGAAACCACTTGTGTAAAGTTCTTCCTTTTTATACTGGAAGATATTTCTGTATGAAGTTCGCCCAGGTTGTCCTTTAATATACCGTCACGCGTAAGGTTTACTTATTTCCATTCATTTACAGGTACGATCTCGTTTTTCTTATACACTTCAAAAGCAATCCCAAAGGCAGCTGGGTCAGAGGAGATTAGAGCTTCTTCATTTTAAGTTATAGATTTGAAGAGCGTATAGAAAAGAAAAAAAAATATATTATATATATATAAAAAGTAAAGAGATGTTTACTATATGGACTTGAATGCTAATGAGTTTGTTTTGAAATGAATGCAAATTGTTTACTTACCTTTTTGGGGGGAGGGGGGGACCTCGTTCCTGACCATCTTGATGCACCCTCAATGTAGTAGTAAGCGATTTTAGGAACCCCTGTTTGTTTGAAATGATATTTAACAATTATACTGCTATTTGGGAGCTATCAATTTGAACTGACTGGAAGGACTGTCTATGAAGCTGGGGGAATTCTGGTTAATATTTAGCCCCTTAATTCTCTAGGAAATTTTGTGCCATGATTTAATGTAATGTTCAATTGTAAGTTGTTATTTATTTTATATACCACAATGAGATTGCTTGTAAAAATAGCAGATGGAAGGGAAGGAGGAGGGTGGATAATGACTGGAGATATTAGGTAATTTATACCATCAGCCATGTTTTTTTTATTTGTATAAAAATGACTTTTGTTTTGTGAGATTGATGTCTACACTCAGGACATGATTTTTTGGTTTCACAGATGTTGCAATTACATGCTGCTTTCAGATAACTCAAGCTTCTTATGTAAAGGTGGCAATACATTTATTTGATGTACCTTGGACGTTCCCGAGACTTTCATCAAACCGCCTACATTATTGTACTTTGCATTCGATGTTACAGGCATAATGCTGATCACAAAGCAACCGTCTGGGAATGTCGCAGGGTAAGAAACCACTTCCTGCCCAACATTCCGACTGGTTCGACATTCGAATTGTCAGGCACGTGTATGGGCAGCATAAAGCTATGTAGATATGATAGATGGAGATTATGGATATGATGAACACTTCTCTGACCATCCCTATACAGATAGGAGGGGTTGCGACCAGAAGACACACACTGCAGGATAACAAAGGCTGTCTCTCCTCAACATGTTTTAGTGATTGATCACCCGGTGATGTCAGGAGACACTTTTACAACACTCTAGACGATCCACAATGTTCCTCTAATTTAATACCAGTTGTGTAAGTAGATACATATCTTTGCGCATACAAAATGAAATTTTGTGCATTACACACTGCAGTGCTTATATTCCAACAGATTTTTGTTTGCGCACTACTTTAATCTGCACGCACATACACCCAGGTTAGGGCTGGTATACACCATCAGATTCTTTGTCTAGGAGACTGTACGATTGGCCATAATTTACGGCATGTCGGATTGCTGTTTATCCGATCGACCAACTAATACACGGAAATATCAGTTGGTTGGTTGGTATCAATCTGGTATCAATCTGCTTGTGTGTACCCATCCTTAGAGGATACACTGCCGATCATTTATCAGACAGTTTGCTTGACAGTTAGGTGGGTACACACCACCTAATGTTTGGGCCGATATTCACTAAACTGATAAGTCAGGTGTCCCCCTGTAGCACAGACTGGCAGCCGTGGCTACTTTCACCATGACAGATAGTGATACATTCTGGCCGTCCACTCAATAGTGGTGGACAGTCGGTCGGAACAATCATCTGCTGGTGGTGTACCAAGCTTAATCTAGTGTGTGCATAAACCTTAAGACCTACTGATAAATAAGGTCCTGGGAGTCACCAATTTCTGTGGACAGATTGAACTTTGTGAAAGTTTAAAATAGAATAAGATATTTCAAGGAGAACACTAAATTTGAAGTATCTGTAATTATTAACATCCCTTTAACATGCCAATAGCAGAGGAAAGCGGAATCTTGCCAGAATGATAAATGGAGGGGCACAAATGGCAGAACTTTGTTATATTTTCATGGTTTACTTTGGGTTCATAGTCACTTTTGATGTGACATTTTTTCCACAGTAAAAAATCTGAAGCTATATGCTGCTAAAATCTTGTCAGCTGATTATACTTTTTTATTATTTCCCTAATGTCCAGCTACTGTAGTAATGGAAATGTAGACTGTAGGGATCAAATGGCCCATTACAGACTTGAAACATCCATTTGTAGACCTCAACCCTCCTTCTGTCAAATCTGTCAACAGGGGACCTTGCCTCTTCCTGCCTGTTGCTTTGGTAGATGTCTGAGGATTCGGGCAGGTTAATAATCTAATGATAAACAATTTTACTGACTGACTCTGGGATGGATGTGTATTGATGGCAAATGCATAGAGGGAATTTACAAAGAGGGATCTCTATTATTTTGGTGCAGGTTATATGAAAGTAAAATAAATACCGATCTAGCAGACAGACTGTATTTCATTGTCTAGTAAACACCCCGCAAGCTGGGGGTGCTCCTTACCTTGCTGCAATACAATAACTGCACAAACTGATTATGCATTTTTGGGGTTACAGTAAGGTAAGGAACGTGGCTTGGGATTTTGTACCCGTAAGTCTAGTTACTAAATCACAGCTGTAGAAATCTGATTTAATTTATGTGAACTAGCAGATTACAAAGCCACGCAGTTATAATTAGTATGTTCGGCTTCGGATCTAGGGTGCATCCTGTGGTCTGTTCTGTATTGGTTTTATGGATCACGTAGAGCCATGATAAAGTGAAAATCACATTCTCTGCCACGGAACCATGAGATCTCTAATCTTGGTGCAGTTTCTCATTGTGTGCCATTATTATGTTCTAAATGTGACCACATTACGTTAGAGACCCTCCAAAATGCGCTGGGAGTTGTCAGTATACGTAGTTATACTAGGCATGTGTGTATCTAGAGTTGTGTTTAGAAGACCTTGTATGACACTTGCTGGTTTTGAAACACTAAGCAGAGTGTTTGGCTCCTTTTAGGGAAAAATAGATAAATGCATTTTAATGTAATTTTTGGCTCTAAGGAGTTGTCACAAACTGACCTAGTAGCTGTTCTAAGTGTTGGGTTCCATAAGTAATCTTGTAAATCATGGGATTTAAATGGTAAGTCCACCCTTAAAACAAAAAAGAGTGACTTGTCAGTTATCTGCCTTCAATCCCAACTGCTATTTTACCAGTTTATTACATGCATTTGTACCCAGACATTTAATAAAATTTTCATTTCTTACAACGTTATCTGCCTCCTCACTCTGCTCAATGAGTTTTTATTATTAGCTTGAGCATGTGCAGAGGGGAGAGCAGGGAAAACTGCAGTCAATCATTGGCTGTGATGTCAGTATCACAGCTTTGATTGGCTGCATGAAGGAGGAGCCAGCCTTTCTGCTAGAATGGGGACATTAATTATCCTTAAATATCTCATACAAATGTATGTAATAGGCTTGTAAAAATAGCAGTTGGGGTTGTCGGGCAGATAAGATGTTTTAAGGTTTAGAACTGATTTAAACTTAAGTTTCTTCCACAAATAACACCATGTTGAGGTACAAGATAACATTTATTACATGTAAGGGGATGTTTGGACTTTGATTTAATGAAGTGCCATGCTATGGTGCACGGTACCGGAATGTTTTGCAATTTAGGAAACATAACGGGGTAAAACCCATAAGTGTAGATGGTAAAGAAAGAAATTTGAGCAGATCTGCCCGGTTAACCAGACATTTCAGTTGGTAATATTATAGTGTGTTGTACCTGTATTCTGGATACAAGGGCTACTCCCCTAAAGCAGTTTAGGACTGATATGTCACTGGAATGGCCTTTCCCCTACACATGGCTGCAGATCAGTAACCAGCGAAGTAATGACTGGCAGCTAGGCTACCCATGTAAAGATCTTTTGGAGCCCATGTTCTTAATGGCAGCTAGAATGGCAGACATGTCTAGGCCTCTTCATGAACAAATACTGGCAAATGTATTATGTAGCAAGCATTCTTTATCATACTGTTAAATTACTATATTCACATTACTGTACTAGTCCCTTTAGTTACAATATTCACATTACTGTACAAGTCCCTTTAATTACTTTATTCACAATGCTGTACTAGTCCCTTTAGATACAATATTCACATTAATGTACGAGTCCATTTAATTACTTATTCACATTACTGTACTAGTCCCTTAATTACTTATTCACATTACGTACTAGTTTACTTTAAACAATATTCACATACGTACTGTCCCTTTAGTTACAATATTCACATTACTGTTACTAGTCCTTTAGTTACATATATCACATTACTGTACTAGTCCCTTTAATTACTTATTCACATTACTGTACTAGTCCCTTTTGATACAATATTCACATTACTGTACTAGTCCCTTTAGTTACATATTCACATTACTGTACTAGTCCCTTTAGTTACATTATTCACATACTGTACTAGTCCCTTAATTACTTTATTCACATTACTGTACTAGTCCCTTTTGATACAATATCACATAATGTACGAGTCCCTTTTGTTAAAATATTCACATTAACTTTACTAGTCCCTTGATACAATATTCACATTACTGTACTAGTCCCTTTAGTTACAAATTCATATTACGTAGACAGTCCCTAGTTACAATATTCACATACTGTACGAGTCCCTTTAGGTACTTTATTCACATTACTGTACAAGTCCCTTTAGTTACAATATTCACATTACTGTAAAGTTACTTTATTCACATTACTGTACTAGTCCCTTTAGTTACGTATTTATATTACTGTACAAGTCCCTTAAGTTACTATATTTACATTACTGTAAAGTCCCTTTAGTTACAATATTACATTACTGTACAAGTCCCTTTAGTTACAATTTTCACATACTGTATTATTCCCTTTAGTTACAATATCACCTTACTGTACGAGTCCCTTTAGGTACTTTATTCACATTACTGTACGAGTCCCTTTAGGTACTTTATTCACATTACTGTACAAGTCCCTTTAGTTACAATATTCACATTACTGTACTAGTCCCATTAGGTACTATGTTCACATTACTGTACAAGTCCCTTTAGTTACAATATTCACATTACTGTACGAGTCCCTTTGTTACAATATTCACATTACTGTACAAATCCCGTCAAAAAACAACGTCATAATCCCTTTAGTTACTATATTCACATTACTGTACTAGTCCCTTAGTTACAATATTCACATTACTGTACTAGTCCCTTAGTTTATTCACATTACTTTACTAGTCCCTTTAGTTTATCACATACTGTACTAGTCCCTTTAGTAACTTATTCACATTACTGTACTAATCCCTTTAGTTACTATATTCACATTACTGTACTAGTCTCTTTAGATACAATATTCACATTACTGTACGAGTCCCTTTATTACATATTCACATTACTGTACGAGTCCCTTTAGTTACAGTATTCACATTACTGTACGAGTCCCTTTAGTTACAATATTCACATACTGTACGAGTCCCTTTAGGTATTATTCACATTATTGTACAAGTCCCTTTAGTTACAATATTCACATTACTGTACAAGTCCCTTTAGTTACAATATTCACGTTACTGTACTAGTCCCTTTGGTACTTTATTCACATTACTGTACAAGTCCCTTTAGTTACAATATTCCATTACTGTACTAGTCCCTTTAGTTATTTTATTCACATTACTGTACTAGTCATTTAGTTACTATATTTACAATACTGTACAAGTCCCTTTAGTTACACTATTCACATTACGTACAAGTCCCTTTAGTTACAATATTCACATTGCTGTACTAGTCCCTTTAGTTACATATTCATATTGCTGTACTGGTCCCATTAGTTACAAAGTTCACATTAATGTGCACGTCCCTTAATGACTAATTTTCATTACTGTATAAATCCCTTTATTTACATATCCACTTTATAGTCCCTTTAGTTACAATATTCACATACATACATGTCCCTTTAGTTGCTTATTAACATTACTATACACATCCCTTTACTTACATATATACATTACTCACTACAGTAGTCCCTTTAGTTACTTTTCACATTACTGTACAAGTCCTTTTAGTTGCTATTCAAATTACTTTACTAGTTCCCTTTAGTTACAATATTCACTTACCATTACTAGTCCTTAGTTACTTTATTCAATTACTGTACTAGTCCCTTTAATTACAATTTACAGTACTGTACTAGTCCCTTTAGTTGCTTAATTCAAATTACTGTACGAGTCCCTTTTGTTACAATATTCACATTACTGTACAAATCCCTTTATTAATATTCACATTACTGTACGAGTCCCTTTAGGTACTTTATTCACATTACTGTACGAGTCCCTTTAGGTACTTTATTCACATTACTGACGAGTCCCTTTAGGTACTTTATTCACATTACTGTACAAGTCCCTTTAGTTACAATATTCACATTACTGTACTAGTCCCATTATGGTACTTTATTCACATTACTGTACAAGTCCCTTTAGTTATTTATTCACATTACTGTACTAGTCCCTTTAATTACAATTCACATTACTGTCTAGTCTTTTTAGTTACTTTATTCACATTACTGTACTAATCCCTTTAGTTACTATATTCACATTATTGTATGAGTCCCTTTAGGTTACAATATTCACATTACTGTACTAGTCTCTTTAGATACAATATTCACATTAATGTACTAGTCCCTTTAGTTACAATATTCACATTACTGTCGAGTCCCTTTAGTTACAATATTCACATACTGTACGAGTCCCTTTGTGACAATATTCACATTACTGTACGAGTCCTTTAGTTACAATATTCACATTACGACGAGTCCCTTTAGTAACAATATTCACATTACTGTACGAGTCCCTTTAGGTACTTTATTCACATTACTGTACAAGTCCCTTTAGTTACTTTATTCACATGACTGTACTAATCCCTTTAGTTACATATTCACATTATTGTATGAGTCCCTTTGGTTACAATATTCACAATACTGTACTAGTCTCTTTAGTTACTTTATTCACATTACTCTACTAGTCTCTTGAGTACTTATTTACATTACTGTACTAGTTCCCTTTAGATACAATATTCACATTAATGTACTAGTCCCTTTAGTACAATATTCACAGTACTGTACTAGTCCCTTTAGTTGTTAATTCAAATTACTGTACGAGTCCCTTTTGTTACAATATTCACATTACTGTACGAGTCCCTTTGGTACTTTATTCACATTACTGTACAAGTCCCTTTAGTTACTTTATTCACATTACTGTACTAGTCCCTTAATTACAATATTCACATTACTGTACTAATCCCTTTAGTTACTATATTCACATTATTGTATGAGTCCCTTTAGTTACAATATTCACATTACTGTACTAGTCACTTTAGTTTACAATATTCACATTAATGTACTAGTCCCTTTAGTTACAATATTCACATTACTGTACGAGTCCCTTTTGTTACAATATTCACATTACTGTACTAGACCCTTAGTTACAATATTCATATTAATGTACTAGTCACTTTAGTTACAATATTCACATTAATGTACTAGTCCCTTTAGTTACAATATTCACATTACTGTACGAGTCCCTTTAGTTACAATATTCACATTACTGTACGAGTCCCTTTAGGTAATTTATTCACATTACTGCAAGTCCCTTAGTTACTTATTCACTGACTGTACTAATCCCTTTAGTTACTATATTCACATATTGTATGAGTCCCTTTAGTTACAATATTCACAATATGTACTAGTCTTTTAGTTACTTTATTCACATTACTCTACTAGTCTCTTAGTTACTTATTCACATTACTGTAAGTTCCCTTTAGCTACAATATTCACATTACTGTACGAGTCCCTTAGTTACAATATTCACATTACTGTACGAGTCCCTTAGTTACAATATTCACATTACTGTACGAGTCCTGTTTAACTATTCACATTACTGTACGGTCCCTTTAGTTACAATATTCACATTACTGTACAGTCCTTTAGGACAATTCACATTAGTACAGTCCCTTAGTACAATATTCACATTACTGTACTAGTCCCTTTAGGTACTTTATTCACATTACTGTACAAGTCCCTTAGTTATTTTATTCACATTACTGTACTAGTCTCTTTAGTTACTTTATTCACATTACTGTACTAGTCCCTTTAGATACAATATTCACATTAATATACTAGTTCCTTTAGTTACAATATTCACATTGCTGTAAGAGTCCCTTTAGTTACAATATTCACATTACTGTACGAGTCCTTTAGTTACAATATTCACATTACTGTACGATTCCTTTTAGTTACAATATTCACATTGCTGTACTAGTCCATTAGTTACAATGTTCACATTAATGTGCGCGTCCCTTAATGACTAAATTTTCATTACTGTACAAATCCCTTTATTTACAATATTCCACTTTAATAGTCCCTTTAGTTACAATATTCACACCATACATGTCCCTTTAGTTGCTTATTAACATTATATACACATCCCTTTACTTACATATAATACATTACTCTACTACAGTAGTCCCTTTAGCTTATTATTCACATTACTGTACAAGTCCTTTAGTTGCTTAATTCAAATTACTGTACTAGTCCCTTTAGTTACAATATTACATTACCATACTATTCCCTTTAGTTACTTTATTCAAATTACTGTACTAGTCCATTTAGTTACAGTATTCACATTACCGTACTAGTCCCTTTAATTACAATATTCACGTACTGTACTAGTCCCTTTAGTTGCTTAATTCAAATTACGTACTAGTCCTTTAGTTACAATATTCACATTACTGTACTAGTCCCTTTTGTTACTTTATTCACATTACTGTACTAGTCCCTTTAGATACAATATTCACATTAATGTACTAGTCCCTTATTAACATATTCACATTACTGTACTAGTCCCTTTAGTTACTTTATTCACATTGCTGTACTAGTCCCTTTAGTTACGATATATATTACTGTACAAGTCCCTTAAGTTACATATTCACATTACTGTACTAGTCCCTTTAGTTACTTTATTCACATTACTGTACTAGTCCCTTTAGTACGATATTTATATTACTGTACAAGTCCCTTAGGTTACAATATTCACATTACTGTACTAGTCCCTTTAGTTACTTTATTTACATTACTGTTCTAATCCCTTTAGTTACTATATTCACATTACTGTATGAGTCCCTTTAGTTACTTAATTCAAATTACTATACTAGTCCCTTTAGTTACAATATTCACATTACTGTACTAGTCCCTTTAGTTACTTTATTCAAATGACTGTACTAGTCCCTTTAGTTACAATATTCACATTACTGTACAAGTCCCTAAAGTACTTTATTACATTACTTACTAGTCCCTTTAGTATTTTATTTCACATTACGTACAAGTCCCGTAAGTTACTTTATTCACATTACTGTACTAGTCCCCTTAGTTACTATATTTACATTACTGTACAAGTCCCTTTAGTTACTATATTTACATTACTATACTAACCGCTTTAGTTACTATATTCACATTACTGTACTAGTCCCTTTAGTTACAATATTCACATTACTGTACTAGTCCCTTTAGTTACAATATTCACATTACTGTACTAGTCCCTTTAGTTACATTATTCAATTACTGTACTAGTCCCTTTAGTTACATATTCACTTACTGTACTAGTCCCTTTAGTTACAATATTCACATTACTGTACTAGTCCCTTTAGTTACATATTCACTTTACTCTACGAGTCCCTTTAGTTACTATATCACATTACTGTACGAGTCCCTTTAGTACTATATTTACATTACTGTACGAGTCGCTTTAGTTACAATATTCACATTTGTGTACTAGTCCCATTAGTTACAATGTTCACATTAATGTGCGATCCCTTAGTGACTAAATTTTCATTACTGTACAAGTCCTTTATTACAATATCCACTTTAATAGTCCCTTTAGTTGCTTTATTCAAATTACTATACACATCCCTTTACTTACAATATACATTACTCTACTACAGTAGGCCCTTTAGTTACTTAATTCACATTACTGTACAAGTCCCTTTAGTTGCTTAATTCAAATTACTATACAGTCCCTTTATTTACAATATTCACATTACTGTACTAATCCCTTAGTTACTTTATTCAAATTACTGTACTAGTCCCTTTAGTTACAATATTCACATTACTGTACTAGTCCCTTAAATTACAATATTCTACTAGTCCCTTTAGTTGCTTAATTCAAATTACTGTACAAGTCCCTTTTGTTACTTTATCACATTACTGTACTAGTCCCATTAGTTACAATGTTCACATTAATGTGCGAGTCCCTTAGTGACTACATTTTCATTACTGTACAAGTCCCTTTATTTAAAATATCCACTTTAATAGTCCCTTTAGTTGCTTTATTCAAATTACTATACACATCCCTTTACTTACATATATACATTACTCTACTACAGTAGTCCCTTTAGTTACTTTATTCACATTACTGTACAAGTCCCTTTAGTTACAATATTCACATTACTATACTAGTCCCTTTAGTTGCTTAATTCAACTTACTATACTAGTCCCTTTAGTTACAATATTCACATTACTGTACTAATCCCTTTAGTTGCTTAATTGAAATTACTGTACTTGTCCCTTTAGTTACAATATTCACATTACCGTACTAGCCCTTTAGTACTTATTACATTACTGTACGAGTCCCTTTAGTTACAATATTCACATTACTGTACTAGTACCTTTATTTGCTTAATTCAAATTACTGTACTAGTCCCTTTAGTTGCTTAATTCAAATTACCGTACTAGTCCCTTTAGTTACATTATCCACATTACCATACTAGTCCCTTTAGTTACTTTATTCCCTTTAGTTACAATATTCACATTACTGTACTAGTCCCTTTAGTTACAATATTCACATTACTGTACGAGTCCATTTAGTTACAATATTCACATTAATGTATGAGCCCTTTAGTTACAATATCCACATTACTGTACGAGTCCCTTTAGTTACAATATTCACATTACTGTACGAGTATTTTTAGTACATATTCACATTACTGTACTAGTCCCTTTAGTACAATATTCACATTACTGTACTAGTCCCTTAGTACTTATTCATTCTGTACAAGTCCCTTTAGTTACAATATTCACATTACTGTACGAGTCACTTTGTTACATATTCACATTACTGTACGAGTTCTTTAGTTACAATATTCACATTACTGTACTAGTCCCTTTAGTTACTTTATTCCATACTGTACAAGTCCCTTAGTTACATTATTCACATTACTGTACTAGTCCCTTTAGTTACAATATTCACATTACTGTACAAGTCCCTTTAGTTACATTATTCACATTACTGTACGAGTCCCTTTAGTTACAATATTCACATTACTGTACTAGTCACTTTAGTTACAATATTCACATTACTGTACGAGTTCTTTTAGTTACAATATTCACATTACTGTACTAGTCCCTTTTGTTACAATATTCACATTACTGTACTAGTCACTTTAGTTACAATATTCACATTACTGTACTAATCCCTTTAGTTGCTTAATTGAAATTACTGTACTTGTCCCTTTAGTTACAATATTCACATTACCGTACTAGTCCCTTTAGTTACTTTATTCACATTACTGTACGAGTCCCTTTAGTTACAATATTCACATTACTGTACTAGTACCTTTATTTGCTTAATTCAAATTACTGTACTAGTCCCTTTAGTTGCTTAATTCAAATTACCGTACTAGTCCCTTTAGTTACATTATCCACATTACCATACTAGTCCCTTTAGTTACTTTATTCCCTTTAGTTACAATATTCACATTACTGTACTAGTCCCTTTAGTTACTTTATTCAAATGACTGTACTAGTCCCTTTAGTTACAATATTCACATTACTGTACAAGTCCCTAAAGTTACTTTATTCACATTACTGTACTAGTCCCTTTAGTTATTTTATTCACATTACTGTACAAGTCCCGTAAGTTACTTTATTCACATTACTGTACTAGTCCCCTTAGTTACTATATTTACATTACTGTACAAGTCCCTTTAGTTACTATATTTACATTACTATACTAACCGCTTTAGTTACTATATTCACATTACTGTACTAGTCCCTTTAGTTACAATATTCACATTAAAATGATTGTAACTAAAAAGGGACTAGTTACAGTATTTCAATAAAATAATGCCAAAACTAAGGGACATTAGTACAGTAATGTGAATATTGAACCTAAAGGACTAGTACAG